>JASDQU010735639.1:9975-28906 GCA_032191745.1 Picea mariana | reverse complement strand
CTTCCGGGGCCATTTTGAGGGCCCCGGAAGTTAAAACCTGCTAAAAATAGTAAATTGCCAAAATTGCCAGAAAGTTGTTTTGAGCCAGTTGGAAAAGGTGGGTGGCCACCGATATCCACCTGGATCACTACACATGACCAAGAGTTGTGACCTTGGATTAACATTTGGGTGCTTATCTCACTTTGCAATATCGTCAGTTGTTCCTTAAGGAACCGTGAAGATCAACAGCCAGGAGTGATTGTGGAAACTCAACTTTATCACGCTTTAATTTCCTTCCCGATCTCCACAATGTGAAGATGCTTGCCCATAGTGGAATCGATATCCATCGTTGATATGTTGATTTGCAAGATCAACGATCCTGAGGGATTGTGGAGTCTCAACTTACTCTCGCTTTAATTTCCTTCCTGATCTCTGCAATGGCTCCCCACCGGCGATCTCCCTTCAATGATATCTGATGATCATGACTTACTCTTTGCTTGATCCAAGGACTTATCTTGATCTCGCCCAGATCTAACGACCCAACACCACGAATGTTGTAATTTCTTTATTTGTGGCCATATCTTAAACTTGTTACACCTCCTGTGTTTCCGAACACAGTCTAAGTGTTCTTTCAACGCCCTTATGGCACTCTGTACCTCAAAATTCTTCGGACTTTCTACGCTGAATTTCTCATTCGTGGCCCATTTAGGTTCTGGGTAGAAACCATGGGCTCCAAACTTGAATTTTTTCCATTTTGACAACATTCTTTTCCAAAAAATTTGCTTCATCTTACACTAACAAGGCCCATCCAGGCTCAGTGTTGAAACCATGGCTCTGATACCATTTTGTAACGTCCCTGACCACCAACAGGCTGGGTAATGCTACTTCTTGGATGTTTCACTTAGCTCTAATACCATTTTGTAACTTCCCCAACCACCAACAGATCGGGCAACGCCACTTCTTGGACGTTTCACTTAGCTCTGATACCATTTTGTGAATTTATATGCATGCATATCTAACACAATTAACAATTACAACATTTGGTTCATGCCACTTATTCATGCGGAAATAATCATTAAAACATACTAACAATATATGCATACAGACGACATATTATAACCATACACAGATTAATGTGGAAATAGCAGTAAGCCTACACACATAGCATAGCTGATATATCCAAGCATTACTCATCGAGTTATAACACATGTACAATTACACAACATACAATTAACAAATATTTGGCACTTATCTTTCAATAGATGACCACCAAACTACGTGAAAAACTTCAACGAACCTCCCAGCCTTCGACCACACTGCTTATCACGCTCAGCAGTGGGTCACCCCCGAGCTGGGACTAAACTCCACCGGGCAAGGGATTCCTAGGTTTGGCAAGGGGAACATAAAATTTGCACAGTCAACATGAAGGATTTTCTCCCAAGGCCATCTCACACTAACATCCTACAACCTCTCATTCCCCACATGCCTGTCCCACACTAAGAAGTGTGCCCCTTCTCTGCTCAACAGTCCTTTGGCTGCCCCACTTCCCTTCTAGGGCTTCAGTAACAGGTTGAACAAGAATTCTCTGAGCACTATAGCTACAATTGGATCCCTCTCGAAAAACACTTCCCCAACAACCTCTCTCACCTGGAGAGAGTTGCTTGCAGGCCTGACAACCTGCTTCTTCAGTCCAGCTTCTAAGTCAACTTCAATAAGGGTGATGGAAACAACAAGGCTCGATATAGCTCAGGTGATGGCAGCAACAACAATCGTTAAGGCACATCACGGCTCAGGCAAGTTATAGGTGCGAGCATGAATCCCTGGATGAATCAAGAAGGGTGACAGACTTCTAGAGAATCGGAAGGGTCGCCAGGAAACTCGAGAATGATCTCGACGCATGGATGGGGAGCAATGCTAGAATGGGAAGTGAACCCCCAATGAGTTGGCTTTCCCAGCTATAACTGCATGCGCCCAGGTCGACACATGTCTTCCTACAACTACATGAGTTCCACTTAGCACTCATTCCCTTTCCAGGAAATTAGGACAACACAACTTATGTCAACCATAGCCTTTGGGAAATAATAATAAAATATTATTCCTTTAGAGGTAATCCCTCTAGCTTAGACCCTATTCCTAGACACTTATCCCCCTCCCTTACCTTACCTAGTGGAGCTTAGTCCCTCATAACTCTTTCTTCGTGGTCGGTCTACACGCAACAATGTAATTTTATTAATGATATGTGCATTTACATATACAAAAATCAGGCTCATGACCTTAAGCATCTAGGCTCTCTGACCTAATAAACATATAAGTCTTCTACTTATAAACACTTGGCTCACCAGCCTATAAACATAATTACAATTCAGCAGGGGCTCGGCCTTGGGGTGTTACAACCTTCCTACATTACTGTGTTGAGATTAAAGAGACTATGGTAGTAGAAACTACCTCTCATACCTTGCAGAGATGACCTCCCAAAGGAATAATGACATTATGGGGCCTAGACATGTAAACTATTAACACGATGCTTCCACATAAATGGTTTTCTTGAAAGAACATCACAAACTTCAAACAAGGAAGCATCACATAGTACCTATAATTTTAAGGGCTTGATGTCATAGTGCAAGCAACATTCCTTATTGAAACAGATGTTTCATCTCTGGCTCAACCAATAGACGATGTATGATTGGGGGTACAACATCATTGGTAACTTCAACCTCCTAATGAACTTTGATGATATTAAATTCTTTTAGCTACCACTATCAACAATGAAATGTAGATAAGTCCCCTTCACCCACATCTATGAGTGGAAGAGGTGCTCACATTCCTTAATTTCCTTTGGCTCCTTTAGTTGGATCCTTGTGGTATCTATGGTAACATTAGGTTCCACATCGATGATCCATTTTCCCCTATTTTGCATTGAATTTTACTCTGAGCCGGAATCCAACTTTGAGGCTTTCATCTTGGAGCAACATTCATGGGTTTTGTGCCAAGGGAATTGTGGAACTCACAAAACTTTCCAATGTCCTTCTTCGACTTTCCTTGCTTAATCATATGTTCTGCAAGTTAGGTATACCTTTACCATTCTTCTACTATAGTGGATTTTTATACCAAAATTCCCTCTTACTCTTTGCTTAAATGTTTTTTCAATCATGACAACATGTTGATAAGTAGCTCCCATAAGGAGATGTCCAAGAACTCCACCTTTATTTGGATGTACTTGTGTAGACCATTGCAATATTTTAGAACCAAATGCTACTTGAAGTCTTTGATACCGAGCTTTGAGTGAAAGGTATGGAAGATGTTGGTGTACTCTGGAATTGATTGGTCTCTCTTATGGTGCAAAGTTTTCCATTTATCTATTAGTCATTGCAATTTCCAATGGAGTAGAATTCCTCCTTGAGGGCATCAACAAACACCACCCAAGTGGGTTCTATCTTAGATGTTGCGAACTCATCTTTGGCATGTTGCACATAGTAAGTGTCCACCTATATTTGACATGGGAAAGGGACTTAAGGAACACAAAGGTGATATTCTCACCATCAAGATTTTTTTTAACAGAGTAATAGTCCTCTAGTGCACTTAACCATTTCTCCAAAGTAGATGCATCTATCAAACCTCTGAATGAAGGAAAGTCAAAGTTAACTTGTATCTTGAAGGGCATTGCACCTCTAAAGTGACTACTTGTTGAGGGTGCCTTCATCACCATTGGAAGTTTTTGAAGGGTTTGGGTGAAATTATCGATCATCTCGTTCCTCTATCACATGAGGGCTTCCTCAAGCAACATCTTGATAGTATCTCATGCTCCATTATCTTTCCTTTAAACCACCATAGAAGGCCACTTTGGTTGATGAGGGAGGTCTTCACCAAGTTTTGTTAGTTCAAGGCCTAACTCCCTATACCTTGACCTCATCAAGGACATGCACAACAAAAAAACAAAGAGCGGATTGCTTTGATACAATTGATCTAGATTATGTGGAGAATGAAATGAAGATAGAAATATAGATAGAATCGTATTATTGTAAAGAGCATCGTAATACAATGAAGCCCAAAATTTATAGATGAATAAAATAATAAAAAAATTAAATATGCACAACAATACAAACTAACTAGAATGATGGTAGCTTATCTCTTAAGAGAGATGTTCCAGCTACACTTATTCGCAAGAAGACCATTACCAGAGGTCAAAACTACCTTTCTAGTGTAAAGTATAAAACCCTAAGAGGAAAAAAACCTTAAATACCCAAAACCCTAGCCCTGGGAGATGAAGTGGAAAAAGGAATGAGGGCCCTAAGGAGCCTCGTTGATACATTAACTTCCCAAGGTTGTAAAATTCACATACAAACTCTGCTTGGGGAATTTCTTGGATGATTACAAAGCCTATTCCATGCTCCCAAATTTAATAAACACTAAGAGAGATTAAATTCCTTAAGTGCAAAATTTTAAGGATGTAAAAGGATGAGGTTATATTTGCATCCCATGAGATTTTATTCTTCTCAACATTGTATAAATCTAAGATTAAGATGAATCTAAACTAGTATCCAAAAATCATGAAAGCTAACATAAAATTTAATGAATAAAGGTAGCCTCAAACCACATGTAACGACATGTCATTTGAAATTACACCCATATTTTTCCAACCTTTAATATTCCCCACTAAGAACATGTATAATGTCTTAGGGACCATTCAAACCCTCCTTCCATGTCATCCAATCGTTAATATAGTTATGATTAAGATTCTATTATGAAATCATTCGAGCAAAGGTAGAGTATATGTATTTGCGTTGAGTAGAAACATATAGTTATGATCAAAGCTCAAGAGAGTTTTAAAGGACTGTACTTACTAAGGGAAAACTATAAGAAACTTGAAATGAAAAGTAGAAACTCAAATTTTCAACCTAGGGCAATTACAATATAAATAAGTGGAGTTGCAAGGCATCATGTCCTTTCCTTCCACTTCGTAGAAAATGCTTTCATAGCAAAGAATTGTTGTGTTTGGAAATATATGTTCAATGAAAGAACAAAAGAGGCTTATAATCATATGTTGAGTAAAGGAAATATTTCTCCATCAAACAAAGAGACGGGATAGATGTTGAGCAACGAGTGTACAAAAGTGTTAAATGACAAAGGATAGAAGATTGAAAGAGCTCAACGACGATGCTCGGAAGGATAAGGAGAGTTGAGGCTTGACATATGAATTATAAATTGCAAGAACACTGAACAAAGGATAGAGGATTGAAAGAGCTCAATGGTGATGCTCAAAGGATAAGGAAACTTGAATTTTGACATATGCTTTAGAGGAATAATGTGTTATTTTTCAAGAAAAGAGTGGGTTTCCTCCGTTGAGAAAAGGGATAGTAACGAGATCCTAGACTTTGTTCAGTGGAAGCAACTATCTTAAGTAATATGCAATGGGAATGTTACTCATGTGCCATAATATACCAATTTCCAATATCCATCACTTTTTTAAAATTTAGAAATTGAAATGATATTTTCGACTTTTCATTTTTTTGGATTTCCAATATCCTTAATTTTTTAAAATTTAGAATTTGAAATGATATTTTTGACTTTCCATTTCTTGGACATCGTTTTGACATTTTACTTTATAGTTGGATCAATTATTATGTCATCCCACTCTTTATTCCAATTTCAATAACTGCTAAATACATTGGAGTGGGTGGAAAGCCAAATTGGTAGGTAGAAAAAAAGTGGAAGATAAACCATCCAACAAAATATGGCAAATAATATGATGTAAGCATTAATAAATGTTAATACACATGTGAGGAACGTCCTTCAATGTCCATGGAGAAAGAAATCCAATGTACAATTAAACAATACAATGTATTAAATAGATAAAACACATCAATACTATACTTCAATCTAATGTATAATTAAACAATTAAACAATGTATTAAATAGATAAAACACATCAATACTATACTTCAATTCAATGTACAATTAAACAATGTATTAAATAGATAAAACATATCAATACTATACTTCATTGATTGAAGATGGACAAACCATTTTTGTTGATTTTACAACTTTGAACCTTTGGTAATCTTTGGTTTTCAATTTCCAAATATTCCAGTTTTTAATCTACATAACAAAAAAATCGCCAATTGTAATGAAAAAGTGTTGCTACATGACCATTGAAAAATTTCCTTCTCAAAAAGGTGTCAGCTTGGCAGCAGCGCTAACATAACAACTAGGTGTTTTTGCTATCCAAGTGGCTCATATTTTGAAACACTTGGTGTGTTTTGCAGTCTTGGCATTAGTGAATTGAATGTGGTAGGAAAGGAAAGGTATATTTTATTGTACAACTTAGGAAAGGTAGATTTGGTTGTACAAATTTGGACATTGATAGATAATAACAATAAGGAGCCACAACATTATAGTTTGATTCTCTAGAGATGGGAACTTGTTGGAGTTTATAGTGGTGTTTTGTATGGCAAGAGTTTTGTTTTTCATAGGTTTACTTCTATTGAAGCTGTCAATAGTGCAAATTACATAATGAAATCTAGATTTATTAATCAATTTTTTCTTTGGGTTGTTATAATGCATCTCGGTTTTCTTGTTTGTGTGTTGCCTTTAGTATCCTGCTTTCTTCTATCAATGTGCACATTTATTGTGTTTCTTGAGACTTTTAAGGAACTGGATAGAGTTTATAGCGATGTTTTGTATGGAAAGAGGTCATTAGAGTGTTTAATGAAGAAGAAAAAACCCATTGGGATTCCAAGGTTCTAATTGTTTTTAATAGAGCCTTGTGGGTTAGTTGTTTTTTAAAAGTTTTACTTCTATTGAAATTGTCAATAGTGCAAATTACAAAATGAGATCCAAACTCATCAATGAGTTTTTTCTTTGGTTTGTTATAGTGCATCTCAGTTTTATTAATATGCTCCCTAAGCTTTGGTCAGTTTGATCAAGAGGTTGCATAAAAAGAAGAGGTAGAGGTTATTTGAGCTAAATTGAGGGAAGAAAACATTCCTTATAAATTCAATTCAAGAAAAACGGTGATCCACCTATCAAGGTTTGTTGGCGGTAAATATTTTCTATTCACAGGTCCCGACCGCCAGCTAGTAAGACATGAAAATACAAAGGATGACAGTTCATGTTTGACTCTTATCATTACCATCTAGATAACTATCATTTTATCCTGAGACTCTGAAGGCCAACATAGATCTTTGATGAGGTGGCTTCTTGATGCCATGTTGTAGCACGCAGATAAGGAAAAGGAGAATAAAAGCATGAAGTCGAGAGGGTTTGAGGTTCAAGTCTTACCAACCAATAATGAGCATGAGGGAATCCACAGAACTTGGGTATGTGCCCTAGGATAGTACAAACAAATGTTGGTTTGTTTTCCTCTATCAAGCAATTTGTTTCTATTATGTTATGATTTTATTTCTAGAGCTTAGAACACCAAATTTCAGAGAAGTGATCCAACCCTTCCTCCATTCATGCGATCAAGGAGAAGGTCCAAAGAGCGGGGAGACGAATCACCCACGCTATAGGTAGGTAGCACATTTTTTCATCCTTCATGTCTATTAGCTAGACTAGATGAAGTGCTTTATGAATGGCATAAGAAAAAAAATAGATTTTTCGACCCTTGCTTTTCCATATGCGGGAAAGGAAGGGCCCAACCAACCAACCAATTATTCATTTTCTTCCTCCCCTCTCCCTATCCACTGGGTCCTAAAAAACCTCACCTCTAAGAAAAAACCTATCATACCATAAATATGTCTATAGGTTAGGTGGATAGGAAGGGTAAATGGCCAACCCTAGAGCCACTAGCAACAAATTTAGGAACTAGACGCCCTTTTTTCATTTGAACGACAGAGCCCTCCCTTGGTCATTCCCTAGTAGCAAATTTTCTATGGAGTAGATTCCAGCCTAAAGTACATAATTTATTGGTACAACAAGGCCTGGAGAATGGGAAGTTCATATTTCTTCCTTCCAACACCCTACCTACCCGCTTGTGCCACGCTTGCCTTCCAATTTATTCTGATCAAGATGGCCTACCCCACTAGACGAAGTGATGTTATTTCATCTCGAACTCATGGCCCCTCTAGCTACAGTAAATGAAGAGAAGAATTAGGTAAGTACAAACCCCATATTGATGTTATTTTTTAAGATTGAGATAACAAAATAATTGACTTATATTACAAGTGAAGAATATTTTACTTGCATGCTCTATCATTTCTTTGGCAATTGAATACTTATGTGAGTTTTGAACTTCCCAACCAAGAATGGTGAGTAAAATAGTTAATGGCTCTCAGTGCGTGCTCTACATTTCCCTTCTTTGCATGGTGTCCAATAACACATAATCTGCATTTCCCTTTAGTACTGCATGGTGCTGGAAAAATACAGGCAGGAGGTAGGTGGGAAGGAAAACGCTCAAACAGATTAATTTAGAACGGGGGTGGGCGATATGACCAGGTGATTCTATACACCTGGCTCGTGTGTTTTCAAGTTGAGGCGGTGAGGCAGTGCTCCCATATGTCCCCCAAGCATGAGAAAGTTGGCGAGGTTGTGGAATATCATGAGAAAGCTGGTGAGTTAGTCGTGGCAATGCAAAAAGATACCTACATTGATCCACGTATCGCTAATGGTTTTGTAATAATAAGCATAAGAATGAACTAGCTCAAAAAGAGCTTCATAAATTGTTAGATAACTAATATTAAATATATTAGATAACATTGAATCCTCAACATTTAAAGTTTGGCAAATCTTTACAAATTTGTAACTTAAAACATAAGAAATGACTTCATAAAGTTAAATTTCCTTCAAAAGAGGCCAAATAAAATCACAAATCATTTGATTGAGAAAACAAAGTATTGACAAATAAAAACTTAGGTTAAGAATTATTGATTTACCTACAATTGATTAAAAAAGATGATAAGCAAATAAGTGATAGGTTGAAGATTTGATTACAATATTCTCTACAACCTTTAGGCAAGACTAATAAAAGATCCATAATGAGAATAGTGAATATTTGTTATGAACAAGGGACCTTACCTTAGATGGTTAGATGGGTTTAAAATGACCATTAATATTGGGACCAATAAATGATTTTCCATTCCATCAAACTTTTCCTTGAGTGCAGAAATATATTCTTCCTTGATGTAATGCACAAATATATTATTATATAAAGGAAACAATGTCTTTGTAAGCACCTCCTTCATCACATCAATTCTTCTTAAATGTGGTGGACAAAAGCACGTGTTTGATTACAAAAATCTTTGTAAACACCTCTTGAGTAATCACACTTAATTTTAATGAAGCTCTAAGTCCCAAGACTTATAAATCAAATCTATTTAAGGAAACCTCAAGAAAAGTATTTCCAAGTTTATTTGCCAATCACCTAACACCTAGTGCAGTTCATTTGCCAATCACCTAACACCTAGTGTCATTAGTCTAGTAAATCTAGGTAGCCATCCATGAGAACCTAGAATATAAATAACAATAGTATTAATAAAATGGTAATGAACATGGAAAACATTGAAAGTAACAATAGTATTAATAAAATGGCAATGAACATGGAAAACATTGAAAAAGATATTGAAAGGCAACACCTCATTAGTCATCGATGGGAACACAGAATATAAGTAAAAATCATATTAATAACATGCCAATGAACATGCAAAACATAGAGTAATCAAAAGTAGAAGTAGTAGTTTATGATTGTATATAGTGTTTAGTGTTGAAATTTATATACAAGGACTATTGTAAATAGTGAATTGTCTTTGGAATGGGTGTTGGTGAAATGGAGAGGTTATAAGTCTACCATTTACAAATAGTGAATTGTCTTCAGAATGGGTGCTGGTGAAATGGAGAGGTTATAAGTTTACCATTTATAGATCACTAGTACATATATGTTATGTTGGGCTCTAACTTTTATGAAGAATATGTGAAATTTGGTTTTATCAATTTTATCTAATTATCTTTAAAATATAGGTTGTCTCAAAATATAAAACAAACACTAGCATAAACACAAGTTAGTCGAGAACTTTTAAGACAAAAGAAACCTTGAAATGCAATGACATACCTTAAATCTCTTGACATGTAACTCCATATAGAATCACAAACTTTTTGTATTTCACATTACGGGATATAGTTTTTATCTTAAATATGTATTAGATCCTATTTTGCTTCCTTCTTATCTTATATCATGATGAGGTGTGGGTGTGAGAGCAAATCTAGTCTAAAAGGTGATTTCATCCATGTATTATAAAATTGTATCCTTCTAATAAAAAATGAAAAGGATATAACTTAATTTCCACTGAATCTTTGTATCTTGTCTTATGTTCTATTTCTTAACAAAATCCACACACCTCTTTAAATAATCATATTACTTTGAACATAAAAACATATTTAAATAATCATATTACTTTGAACATAAAAACATATTTATTGCATTACCTTTAATTTTTTATTTGAGAAGGATATAACTTAATTTCCACTAAATCTTTTTATCTTGTCTTATGTTCTATTTCTTAACAAAATCCACACACCTCTTTAAATAATCATATTACTTTAAACATAAAAACATATTTAAATAATCATATTACTTTAAACATAAAAACATATTTAAATAATCATATTACTTTAAACATAAAAACATATTTATTGCATTACCTTTAATTTCTATTTAAATAATCATATTACTTTGAACATAAAAACATATTTATTGCATTACCTTTAATTTCTATTTAAATAATCATATTACTTTGAACATAAAAACATATTTACTGCATTACCTTTAATTTTTATTTTAAATAATCATATTACTTTGAACATAAAAACATATTTAAATAATCATAATCATATTACTTTGAACATAAAAACATATTTAAATAATCATATTGCTTTGAACATAAAAAAAACATATTTATTGCATTACCTTTAATTTCTATTGTTGTTTAATTCTCATTTCAAACTTTATTTTTGAGTAATTCTCATTTTAATAATTTCACAAATAAAAGATGGATCTTATTTTGAATTCCAAAACTCCCTACTTTGTACATTGAACTCTGACAGAAAACATTAATTGCAACCAGAAATTTTACAAATTGCATTACAATGTAAGGGAGTGTCATGGGTATTTTAAGTGCGGATAAAATTATAGGATATGAAACAAAGAAGAAATGAAAGAGAAAGAATAATCGAATAATAAATTAGGGTTCACAGTGCCAGAAATGAGCAACAAAGCGTCATCAAATAATAATTTAGGGATCACAGTGGCAGCAGATGGAGTCGTTAAAACCATAAATGCCACTGTTATTTTATTTCCCAGAGATCGAAGACAATGCGAGTATTGTGTATTTCCGTTCAAGTGTCAAGTGATGGCAACAAGTGAAACTGGATATTGAGTATCACCAACAATTAGGGAATGGGAACCAATGGCCAAAAGTCTTTGCCCATTCTCTTCAACAGTGCTGAAGTGATCACAAGGCTCAACAACAAACGTAACTTTGGCTGTGCTTTTACCTTGGACGTGAACACTTCGAAATCCAATCAGCTGCTTTTGTGGGGCTCCTTTGTGGGTTGCAGGGGACTTGGAATACAACAACACTGCATGCCTGCCATCCATTTCATCATGGTTCCGGACAAATATGGAGGATGTGAATTTTAACTTCCTGCAAGGGGTGTTCTCTACTCTGACATGAGCTTCTCCTCTGTTATCAAGGGCTTCAACATGCTCCATTGTCACATTCAAATCAATCTTCTGCATAGTTGTGGAAGAGAACTTGTAAGAGTAAGCTGAGTAACTCAGTCCGTGACCAAACTCAAACACTTTCTTCCCTGTGTAAAATCTGTATGTACGGCCAGGATAGCCTGTATCAGGATTTGGACGCATGTTCATGTCTGTCATTGGTATCTTCACGAAGTCTTGAGGGTACCATGTCATAGGCAATCTCCCACCTGAACAGTAACATACATACTTACATACATCTCATCCAACTACTTCAATTCTTCATCAGTACGTTTTGCCTTTCATCGAAAGAAACTGACATAATACAAATCCCAAACTCACAAAATGATAACAGCAAAAATACAGACCAGTGGCAAAGAAGCAGAGGAATTATAATGCTTTCTTCCATATGGGGTCATGAGGTGGTATTGGAAACTGGTCAAGGACCATGAAGCTGTTGGAAAGAAGGGATGAAATTCTAGCCTTCAAGAGCCAAATTCTAGCATCAATCTCTGGCTGGCCTAGGGGAGCAGTTGTTGCAAATAGAGAAGACCAAGACAGAATCCTTGGTTAACTCCAAGAAGATCTAATGGATTCTGGAATGAGGTTGGCCAAAATTAAGGAACAGCTCATCATCACTCGGAATGGCATCTTCAGAAACAGTGCAGCCATCGCCAATGTAGAGGGCAAACGGAACCAACAGCTCAATCTGTTGTTGGAAGATCCAGTCAGGCCTTGTTCCTATTGAAGAAGATTACCAACCGCAAGAAGAAGCAGTCAACGATCTAGCAAATTGAGATGCCTATTGTAGGATGTTGGGTCAGAATTTTTTGTTCCTTTACTCTTCTCTGTTACAATTGTTAATCATGGCAGATGTCACTGGCATTTTGGTTATCTTTTTGTTAAATTTCAGAAAAGGAAGAAGGTTTGGTCAATAAGGCCATAGGAAATAATAGTATAACGGCTACTGTAATAGATCCCCCGAGGACCTAAATCTATGTTGTTAAATTTTATCGACTCTTCTTGCCAAGAAATTTAGAGAATTTAACAGTAGGTTATAGTTTCATCAAATTTCATGGAAAACCTGGACTGCTCCTGGTAAAGGAGATGGCTACAATTTAGAAAATTGGAATACCACGTGCGAATAGATGGGTTTCCAATGATAATTCTTGCCCCTATTTTTGAGAAGACCCTAATTTCCACTGGCTCCTGTGAGTCCCTGTTGCATTATTTTGAAAGAATAGCATCCCTTAGCACACAGATCAGAAAACCACTCTAGTTAAAACTGCAACAAATAGGGAGGACTAAATTTAAGGACGTCAAAACCCTTTCGAGAGCTGTCCTGCTTATAGAAATGGAATCCAAACGTTTTCATTGCTGTCATGGGCTTCTCTGTTTTTGTATGATAATATTTCTCATAACAAGTTTCACTTATCAAACCGAAAATATAGCGGAAAATAATGGCTGAGCCATGTGAATGATGGGGAAAGGAATAGTGTAGAAGTATAAAATCCCAATAATATTCTATGAAACAACAATATATGGATGGGATGATAAGATACCTGGATTGTAGTCACCAAAAATAATCTCTGCAAGTGCCTGACCACCCGCCTGACCAGGGTAACCCGCCCAAATAATGCTAGAGATTTGAGGATCATTTACTGCAAACGACACATCCACTGGACCGCCAGAGATGATGACAAGCACCACAGGTCTTTTGGCAGCACGGGAAACTTGATACACTAAATTCTCTTGTTGGCCTGGCAGAGTCAAATTTATTCGGTCGAGTGCCTCCATTTCTTGGGTTTGGTCTAAGCCAACTACTAAAACCACTTCATCCACATTCTTTGCAGTCTCTACGGCTTCACCGAACATGTTGTCAGAAATACATGCCAGGTCCTCACACCCAGGGTAATACAGAGTGTTACTGATATATCTCTGGAGTCCTTGAAGCGGTGTTATGAGGTTACATGGAGGACCTGGACATTCACACGCATCAGCAGAGAGGATTAGTACTTTTAACTACCTACACATACAGTCACACGTGTGTAGATTGCAGAATGACACAGCTATTTATGACTGATTATTTGTCTAACAAGACCAACCAAAGTAGTTTCCTAGGAGAGTAAGTGCAATGTTGGCATTAGGCCCAATGACAGCCAATGACTTGGTCTCTGTTTTTGACAGGGGCAGATATCTTCTGCTGTTCTTGAGAAGCACAATGCCCTGCCTTGCAGCTTGCAATGCCAATCTTTGATGTTCATCCGAGCACACATCCTGCGCTGTAAGTTTTCCCTCCACCTGGTGACTGAGATCACCATCAAAAAGCCCAAGACGCATGCGCACAGAGAACAAATTGCTAAGGGCTCTGTTGATATCTGATTCATTCACTTTTCCTTCCTCTATTGCTGATATTGTGTATTTGTGCAAATAACTTCCACAGTCTAGATCCATCCCTGACAAAAAACATGTGGGAGTACTACTGTGAGAAACATGCGGGATTGACGATATGCAAGCTTTAACTTCAGAATCTCCAAATGTATATCAAACATGAGTTAAGATGGATATGTCCTGATGCTTTCAGAATATAAGATGGGTGTGTACTAACTATGTATGGATATGTTCTGATGCTTTCAGAATATAGATGGGTCTGCTTGTGTATATGCATATGTATGCTTTCAAAGTTTAGATGGGCTGTTGCTACTTTATATGCATTTACCTGCTTTCAGAACGTCTGCTACAGCATCTTCTGCAGTCGGTGCATACTGATGAGCAGTGTGAACGAGGTCAACAGCGTTACAGTCTGATGTGATGTAACTGAAAGACAAAATTCATATCAAAGAAGTGTCATTCACCCCGAATAGATTATACTCCGCATTTAACACAACATTTGAAGAAACATTACCCTTGAAGTCCCCAGTCACGTCTCGCAGTCCCAGTGAGAAGGTTGGAATCAGCACACGTTGGGACTCCATTAAGGCTGTTGTAAGAGCACATGATACAACTGGCATGCCCTTGCTCCACACAGCTCTTGAACGGCGGTTGATATGTATCCAACAAGTCTTGTTTGCTTACCTGTTAAAAACATGACAATTAGAAAAACTCTCTTAAGCTAATACAAACCCATTTAGACCCAATGATGCAGCAGCATCAACCCCCCCAAATCAAATTCGATTTTTTTCAACCTTACAGAAGGCAGCGTGGTTGAGAGGACAAGATTTCCTCTTAATTGATTGAGTTTCTCAATTATTTGTTATGAAATTCCAGTTTTTAGAGATTTTCAACGATATGGTGAAGATATATCGGATAAAGAGTGATCCAATCTTCAACCTGTATTTGTTATAAATGTATCCTTTGGGCATAGTTGATGGGAGAGACCGGCACAATGTAACACCAAGTTGAGAAGGCGGCAGGCCGATAGAGGCCTCATAGTGTAAATTAGAGCTCGAATTTAATGAAAAGCGGGTGTTCTCGAGGTTGCTATTTTACGTGTTATTGTATGCATAAACCTTGTGTGTATGAATTCATATATCTGTGTGAGTGAGGAGAATGATAATTGCAGGTCTGATGCGCAGTGGGAACGTGGAGATATCCACCGTCGACCATAGTAAGGTCGACGATGACCCAAACAAAAACGATATCGATGGACGTCAGACTGAGGAGAAACCCTAGAACGAGATCTGGAGCAGAGACGACGTTGGATGCTCTCTTTGTGAAGACGTGAGGGCGCGACATTTCTCTTCTCAATTTCGTTTACAATGCTGTAGCATTTTGAAGGAAAACCTGTAAATGTAATATGTGCTAAGCCAAAGTCATCTGATGAGGGGGAGAATAAATATATATCGTGCAATACAAGAATGAAGGTCCAAGTGTTCAAATTCATGAAGGATCGACAGTTTCAGGCGATCCGACCATTAACTATACCGTGTGATAGTAGGATAGATCCAACATCCATTCATCACGGGGATCCAGGTTGTCTTTACTGCGGGCATAGAACAGTAAAGAAAGAGGATCGGATAAGCAATCTTCTCGTTAGACCGAAGTTTCAACGCCTAGACCTGATGTACGATGTAAAATGATGAGTGCTTGGGACGAGTCTCAAATAGATCGTGGGTTCGATCCTCAAATTCCCAGGCTGGACGGATACGAGAATATTGCGCAGAGATGGAGAAGGGACTCCAAAAGTGAGACTTAGGGTGCATTCGGTTGGGGAGATCTGAAGTTGATGCCATGGACTTTGGAAGCAGTCCATACGTGGGCTATTAACCCACAGATCCGAAGACAATGGTCTGTTGCTCTATAGATCTTTGTGACCCCAGAATTGGTCTTCATTACCCAAGTTCCTGTTGCCAAGCTCAGCCATTTCTGTAGCTCTGTATATGCATAGTGGAGCTTTGCCATTAGACCTAGTTGCGACATAAAGAGAGATTTTCAACAATATGAAAAGCTAGACATTGTGGGTTGCACTCTGAATTTTTATCCTTTTGGGCTTAGGAGGTTTTTTAAAATAGTGGTAACAATTTTACGATACTATCTATCAAAGTGATGATAAACCTTGGCCAATATACAAGTTCTATCTACCTCCCATCTGCATTCTTCTGTAATTACAGGTCTAATTGTTTCGAATACCTTGTATTAGAACTCTCGTACTCTATCCCATATATTTCTTCTATGCAACTACAAGATCGATGTCCTAGTCTTGTTCACGAAGGTGAAACCTTGTGCATAACTGAAAACACTTCTATCAATCCCGTAAGCTACAGGTAGCTAACATGTCATTTAATCGTGCACCAGAAAGTTAAGCCACCGGGAATTAAGGAAATGAATTCATACCTTTCTCAGTTCCGGTTGACGAATGAATTCATACCTTTCTCCGTTCCGGTTGACAACTAACGAACTTAACTCTGTTAACTGGGCACGGGAGGTTTAGTATCACCAAACCACTGGAATATAAAGACCCACTGGAATCACCCTCCACCGGGAAGCTTTAAACTCTCGAACCCCAACCACCGGGGCACCGGGACCATCGGGCCACCAGGAACACCAACCACCGGAACACGAGAGAAATGCACTGCCTTAAAGTTATCTTGGTCCGGTTGTGGGACTTTAACACATATTTCTCTATCAACTGTAGATTTTGTCAAACGACCACTGGCTGAGCAGACTTTAATGCTGTGACGATCAATAATCAGCTTGTTGCATAGGTTTTAATGCTACGAAGATTGGTATATATACCATCGAATTAACCTGATATATATACGATCGAATTATTTTGATATATACGCCCAGATAAATCCAACTATATATATACCATACCACCTGACACAGCATTAAAGCCTACACAGACTGATTATTAATGGCAACTTGGGGATTTTGTATTCACAAGTCAAATACTTTTTTGGATGGGAAAAACGTCCTACAAGCTATCAAGAGGTTGAATGGAGGTATGGTCCACAGTGAGAGAGCTGTATGTCTGCATGTACATGACTGTAATGCCTGCATCACAGTACGACTGGCATAAGTGTGTGACGGTGCACACCGAAAGCGTAAGGTGTACTGATGGACATAAAAACCTGCAGCTTGGATGGCATCCGGTATTATATCTATCCTTGCCGGGAAGGCCACTAGGCCACTACTCCTTATAGGAAAAACAGAGCAAATAAGGAAATGCAGAGTTAGTAATGGAGTTTTACCATAGCATCGAAAAAGTAGCGAGTATGGCCCTCCCAGTTATCCATGTCGTAGGCTGTAAAATGCTTGCAGCATGCAGAAGCTCTCAAACGAGTAGAAGAGTTTCTCTTAGAAGAGGAAGAGAGGGGATCACCCTGCAATCCCCTAACGTAGGCAACAGAGTACCTGCTAGATAGCAGGGGATCTTCTCCCGGAGTTTCTTGACCTCGGCCCCATCGAGGATCTCTGAATATATTGACATTGGGCGCCCATAATGTGAGCCCCGATGCCTGCCCTGCATTGTACATCGCTCTCGCTTCAATGCCAATCACCTGCACAACCACAATACAAATTTCCATGTTTAACTGAGATGAGTTATAGGTATTCATAACATCATGGCGATGGCAAGAGTTCCTTCCTCAACTGGTTAGGTATCCCTAACATTATAGAAATACAATGGCAAGATTCAAACCTGGGCAATGCGATGCCAGAGTGTGGCATCGAAGGACGCAGCCATTAGAATGACTTGAGGAAAACTGGTGGCTGCATGAATGGGACCGTTGAAGTGAATGCCGAATCCCCCCCACACGGCAACTCCGTGCAGAGCTTCCGACCACCATTCGTATTTGGGTATTCCCAGGCGTTGCACGGCCGATGCGTTATTCGATAGCTGTTCAACTTTCTCCACCAGACTCAACCGCGATATTAGATCTTCCACGCGCGCTGWTATGGGTTTTGAAGCATCACAGAACGTGTAAGATCGTGTTGCTGGATTTCTGTTATCGCACGCATATRGAGGCTCYTCCGCTATCGCTCCTACTACCATCATCACAATTATATTYGCGAAGCACCATAACGACTTCATCCTCTGATGATCAAAGGAAAATCAAATTTGCAACTCAGGACTGAAAGCAATGGACTTGGCTTCACATCCACAGAATCAAATTTACAACTTAGGACTGAAAGCAATGGACTTGGCTTCACATCCACAGCATTCCAATGCCTACTCACAACCTTTTACCAGTAGCTCATCTAATGCCTTTCTCTTTCTGTTTTTGCATAATTGTGCCTCTCCTTCTCMTGTAACTCGGCACTCCTTTGATGRGTTGCAGAGATTGTGTTCTTAACAATTTGGGGTGAATCCGAGAATTCAAAAGAATATTTAAATCGTATTGCATTTATGAGATGGTGAAGTTGGATAATCAACAAAAACACATGTCAGAAAACACAATGAGATAGAGCATTTTAGTTCATTTTTGGCATATCCAAGTATCTAACATTAAATCTTAGTTACCATTTATCAGGGATTGACATTGAATATGCTTTAAACTGAATCCTATTTTCCTGAATCCTGATCGGCATCATAGATTTATCATCTAATTGTAACCATTCAAAATCATGATTCAGCTGGATGTTCATTTATAATCTCCTCCATTATTGTCGATGGTTTTTCTAATATGCAGAATTTTTTTAAGTTTAAATTTAATATATCATGATTCAGTTGGATGTTCATTTATAATCTCCTCCATTATTGTCGATGGTTTTTCTAGTATACAGAAATTTTTTAAGATTGAACTTTATATATATATATAT
>JASDQU010735638.1:153318-165097 GCA_032191745.1 Picea mariana | reverse complement strand
TGACATGATTTGTTGATGATGTAGGCTGATGATAGCTTGTCGACCAGACTCACATGTGGATTAGAGGGGTTACGCATGACAACCAGAGACTTTGAGGAAGAGGTGTGGATAGTAGCCCTGCCACAGACTACTAGCACTCCCATCATGGCTCATATTATAGGTTAACGATTACCTAATTTGAGAAGACCCATGATGTCGTGAGGGAAGACTACAAAAATCACTCATGATGATTCTAAGGGGCGTGCAATAAGGCATGGGCCTTATTCCTTAGAGGCCCTTAGTCTCCCAAAAGATCACCTAGCGGAGTATTGACTCCAGGGGTTTTTGATGTCTACCAAGTAATTCAAGAGGTGAGTGACACCCTTGGAGCATGTAGTGTGTCCTGAAGGGAATGTCACGCAAGGAAAATGGAAAAAGGCGAGTGGTACCCTTGGAACACCTAGTGCGTCCTGAAGGGCACGTCATGATTTCAACGAGTAAGTGAATAAACCTAGTCAAACTTAAAATGAATGATGTGATAAGTAAGATTTAAAAACAATTTCCCTAATAAAAATGTCGCCCATCCTAGGAAATTAAAATCTAGGTCTAAGTAACACATGTGGTCAAAAATAATAATCATAATTAAACATGTAACAAGAAGTGGGTATCAAATCACACCTAACCGAGGGTCAGAATGGAGTTTGAGTTTTTTCTCGGCACTGAGGTGTTGATATTATGGTATCTGCGAGAGGTATTTACCTCCATGTGTAAACCTGACGAGAATAGAATATTCCGGGAAACAAGAAGAAACCCTAATTAGTTGGCTAATAACCCTAGAAGACAAATCGTCTCAAGAAGATAATTTGTATTAGGTTATTGTCCTCCAAGAGAAGAAGTCGGCTAAAGGAAATATTATATACAAAGTAAATAGGCACCCAGAATGAGAAGTCGACCCAGGCAGTTTGTCAGATTTAGTATAAATACAGGAGGACAATATTCATTCTGGCAGGCATTCTCATAACTGTAGAAGCAACACTTGTGCACACTGCAGTTGGCCAGTTGTGCGCAAGTTTGGAGGAGAGTTGTTGTTGCAGCTGCTGTAGCTAGCATATTTCGGTTTTGTCTTGGACTCTCTTGGTTATGGTTTGGACTCTCTGATCAACTATTGTTACTCTTTCTTGGTGTGCTATCCTTGGAGAAAGGTGTGCCACCTTTGTTTGTCTATCCAACCTAGGGGTTGCTTCCAGAATGATTCTTTGTCAAGGTTAAGGTGCTCGAGGGTGGCTTCGGCCTATGGTTGGATGACAATAGTGATATTGTCTATAGTTAAACAAGCACATCCATCATATTCTAACAGGTTATGTGCCCAGACCTCCTTCATTCATTCTAACCGCTGGAAGGGAGCATAGCCATAAGGATACTAATCTTGTTGAAGAATTGTTGCTAGGGTTTCTAGCAGGAGTAGTTACTAAAGCATCGTCTCTAGGGTTACTAGCATGTGCAGTTGCAGAAACTTTAACCCTCTAGTTAAGTCACCTTAAAGTGAAGGGATTGACATAATTTCTGAATAGACTAGTGCACCCTAGCCTAGCGCATATCCTGTTACTCTCGGCAAGCTAAGACATCAAGTTTGAGTTTTTCATCAAATCTGGGGTTGACCAAGTCAAAGCAACCATGACTTAATCTATGAATTCAGAAAGAAATTTAGAAGGAGATTCTAACTTTAGAGCATGGAAGAAAAGGATTTAACTCATCCTTGCCAATAATAAAGTGTTGGATAGCGTGAAAGGAAAGATCGTGGAACCAGAGTTTGAAGAAGGAAAAGAGAAGGAACCACAGAACGTTGCAGTTATGGAGAAGTTCAAAGATAATGACATCAATTCCATGAGTATCATAGTGTATTCTATAAAATACCACTTGATACCCTACATCTCCCATCTTGATTCATCTAAGAAGATGTACGATACCCTAACAAACCTCTTCTCAGTCAGAAACATTGCACAAGTAATGAGTCTAAAGAATGAGCTCCGTGACATGAAGATGAATGATGATGACAGCATAACATCATACTTTGTGAGAATATCTCAGTTAAGATTTCAACTACAAGCCATTGAAGAGATCATTTCAGAGAAGGAATTGGTAAACATAGTACTCAATGGTCTTCCCAAGACATGGGATGCCTTTTCCGCAAGCATGAACACAAGCAAGGAGTATCCTACATTTGAAGAACTTTGGACTTGTTGTGCACAAGAAGAATCAAGGATCAGTGCAAAAGAGAAACCCCAATAGAAGTACAATGATCAAGCCTTCACAACAAGGTTCAAGGATTTTAGGAATAAAAATAAGTTTGGCTCCAGGAAGAAACCAAATCAAGAGAAAGATATGTCAAGAATGCAATGCTTCAATTGTCGAAAGTATGGTCACTACAAGAATCATTGTCCTGAGCTAAATAAAAGGAAGGAGACACACGAAGCATCAATTGTCGAAGAAAAGGGACCTACAAAGAAGACTAAGCAGGAAAAAACAGACTTCTTCTTCTAAGACAAGGTAAAAATATTCGTCATATTTCTTGTACATACCATGTTTTATGTACATATCTTGCATATCTATTTCTTAGAAGATAATATGTTCCAAGAGAAACTATATCTATGGAAGAACAACAAGATAAGGATTGCTATCACTATGACTACAAGTCATACAATACACATGAAAGGATGAAGTACATCAAACAATTCATTTGGAAGTTATTACATAAGTAACAGTTGCAAGATAAGCTAAAATCAGAATCAATCTTGAAGAAACCTAGAAGAAGTAAAGACATAAAGAAGTCAGCGATCAAGAGGAAATTGGAGAAAGACTTATGATACTTTGCAGAAGGCAATAAGGATGCAGACGGAAGTGTGGACTCTGTTAGATGGAGTGAGTTGATTATATACTTCCAAAAGAAAAGCATGCACTCATACATAAAGCAAGGATTAGGAGGGAGATAATCCTATGATCCATTGAAGATGATGAAGTATCTATCCATGTTGCCATCAATGGTAGCAACCATGAAAAATAGCACGTGTTAAGTGTGACTTTGGAAGAAATCTTCTTTGAAAAGAAGCCTTAAAAGTATCCCCAGTTGTCCGTCCACATCCATGATCCTATGATGAAAGAAAGAAGTGGAATATTCAGGGCATGGAATCTATAGAAAACTCCATGGACCCAAGAGCTAAAGAGAAACATGAGGAAGAACATGAAGATTCCAAGAAAGAAAGAAAAGCTAGAACAACTAGTCATTGTATCAAAAATCACAAGACTACCAGCCTAATATGAACTCATTAAAATCAATCAAGCAGAGGAATTGAAATTTGTGATGAATAACAGTGTATGAAAGACTTATGAATGTAAGCATTGTGATATCCAGAACTAGAGGTTCTCCCAGATGGAGGGAGAATAATATGATGATTTCTTGTTCCAGTAAACCATACATACCTCTACATGAGCCATTGTATCGTCTGCAATATCCATGGGTTGGAATTTACATTTAGAGCAACCTCAAGGCTTTGAGGTATACCAGAAAGAGACCCTTGTATGCAAATGGAAGAAGATCTTGTATGGATTCAAAAAACTTGGTGCAGATCCTTCAATGCACATCAGAAGTGTGGTGAAAAGATTTCTATAACATAGATATTGTATCAGAATGGTTACTCAGAAGCTCAGGATGATGGATTGCTAATCCATGACAAACTCTCATGATGGAAGAAGAAGTACCACTTGGATATGTTCTTGTTTGACCCTTTCCATGATGTTATGAGCTATCAGGAAACAAAGATGAATCCAACAATGATATACTTTATTGATCATAGCTATATGAAGCCTTCAAAGAAAACCAGTGTTCCAGAAAGACAGAATTACATTTGAGATCAAGCATTACATTCTCTATGATGAAGACCAAAAAAGAGAAAGTGGTTCTCCAATATATATCTTCACAGATGAGCAGATAAGCAAACATTTTGGTAAATCTTCTGTCCAAGATGAAAGAGTTTGTGTACTCAAGTTGGAGCTCGTGGAGACGACTTCCTTATTGAAAAAGGAAGAGATGACTCCTAGGTTGGGAGGGAGAAATGATGTGTTATTGACTTATGAAAATTCATTTTTTAGTAAGAAAAATGGTCCAGGATGAGTAGTTCCTTTCTAGTTCGGAAAGTGGTTTGAGATTTCTAATGGACAGGCATTTTCCAGTTCGGAAAGTGGTTTGAGATTTCTAATGGACAGGCATTTTCCAGTTCGGAAAATGGTCCATATTGAACGGTCATTTTTGTAATGAAAATGGTTCGATGGACTGTTGATGTACCATAAACNATTCGTCATAGTTCTTGTACATACCATGTTTTATGTACATATCTTGCATATCTATTTCTTAGAAGATAATGTGTTCCAAGAGAAACTATATCTATGGAAGAACAACAAGATAAGGATTGCTATCACTATGACTACAAGTCATACAATACACATGAAAGGATGAAGTACATCAAACAATTCATTTGGAAGTTATTACATAAGTAACAGTTGCAAGATAAGCTAAAATTAGACTCAATCTTGAAGAAACCTAGAAGAAGTAAAGACATAAAGAAGTCAGTAATCAAGAGGAAATTGGAGAAAGACTTATGATACTTTGCAGAAGGCAATAAGGATGCAGACAAAAGTGTGGACTCTATTAGATGGAGTGAGCTGATTATATACTTCCAAAAGAAAAGCATGCACTCATACATGAAGCAAGGATTAGGAGGGAGCTAATCCTATGATCCATTGAAGATGATGAAGTATCTATCCATGTTGCCATCAATGGTAGCAACCATGAAAAATAACACGTGTTAAGTGTGACTTTAGAAGAAATCTTCTTTGAAAAGAAGCCTTAAAAGTATCCCCGGTTGTCCGTCCACATCCATGATCCTATGATGAAATAAAGAAGTGGAATATTCAGGGCATGGAATCTATAGAAAACTCCATGGACCCAAGAGCTAGAGAAACATGAGGAAGAACATGAAGATTCCAAGAAAGAAAGAAAAGCTAGAACAACCAGTCATTGTATCAAGAATCACAAGACTACCAGCCTAATATGAACTCACTAAAATCAATCAAGCAGAGGAATTGAAATTTGTGATGAATAACAGTGTATGAAAGACTTATGAATGTAAGCATTGTGATATCCAGAACTAGAGGTTCTCCCATATGGAGGGAGAATAATATGATGATTTCTTGTTCCAGTAAACCATACATACCTCTACATGAGCTATTGTATCGTCTGCAATATCCATGGGTTGGAATTTACATTTAGAGAAACCTCAAGGCTTTGAGGTATACCAGAAAGAGACCCTTGTATGCAAATGGAAGAAGATCTTGTATGGATTCAAAAAACTTGGTGCAGATCCTTCAATGCACATCAGAAGTGTGGTGAAAAGATTTCTATAACATAGATATTGTATCAGAATGGTTACTTAGAAGCTCGGGATGATGGATTGCTAATCCATGACAAACTCTCATGATGGAAGAAGAAGTACCACTTGTATATGTTCTTGTTTGACCCTTGCCATGATGTTATGAGCTATCAGGAAACAAAGATGAATCCAACAATGATATACTTTATTGATCAGATCTATATGAAGCCTTCAAAGAAAACCAGTGTTCCAGAAAGACCGAATTACATTTGAGATCAAGCATTACATTCTCTATGATGAAGACCAGAAAAGAGAAAGTGGTTCTCCAATATATATCTTCACAGATGAGCAGATAAGCAAACATTTTGGTAAATCTTTTGTCCAAGATGAAAGAGTTTGTGTACTCAAGCTGGAGCTCGTGGAGACGACTTCCTTATTGAAAAAGGAAGAGATGACTCCTAGGTTGGGAGGGAGAAATGATGTGTTATTGACTTATGGACAATCATTTTTTAGTAAGAAAAATGGTCCAGGATGAGTAGTTCCTTTCTAGTTCGGAAAGTGGTTTGAGATTTCTAACGGACAGGCATTTTCTAGTTCGGAAAATGGTCCATATCGAACGGTCATTTTTGTAATGAAAATGGTTCGATGGATTGTTGATGTACCATATACATTGATTCCCCTTGTGGTTAACATAGGGAATGGTCTAGGACAGTCTCTCTTCTTGACGGTCACTCTCAGTAGTGGTCAAGAAGACTGGTCTGCCTCACTAGACAGTCATTATTTCGAAGCTAACAGTTGTGAGCAGTTTCGAAGAATGGTTCGTTTTGGAGGTTGGTGCAGGACAGTCATTCCCTAGGGAAGATTCATTCTCTTCAGGTTGCACTTTGTTTAGTGTCAGAGGAATGGCCCAGATAGGTGAATGGTCCAGGTTCAACAATCAGGGACAAGCATTCCCTAGGGCAGACTCATTCTCTCTAGGTTGCACTTTGTTTAGTGTCGGAGGAATGGCCCAGATAGGTGAATGGTCCAGGCTAAAAAATCGAGACAAGTATTCTTCCTTGCTTGAGAATAATAGTCCAAATAACTCATCATCGATGTTTTATATTTTTAGGGAATATTTTCTTCCAGATCTCACAGATGTGAGTGGAAGAATGGCCCAGATGATTTAGTTTATATCATAACAATGTTTTATGTGCAGGTTGATGATATGATTGTTATGGAGACTATATGTCTTTGAATAGTAGATGTATACTACTATGGTGGATGTGTTTCATTGATGGTGACTATATGTTACTGATCAAGTATCTGTGTGCTACTTGGCATGGTAGTGTACCAATGGATTGTAGTTGTGTACTACTATGGATAGACACAGTTGTGTTCTATTGAATGGCATTGTTCTGATTTCCTTGAAGACTATCAGTAGTGTTGGAAATGATTATCAGCTAGATGGATGATCAATGGAAAGATATTTCCCAGATGAAAAATGGTTCAGGACATGTATTCTTCTAGGACATATGTCTGCATTAGAAGAATAGCTCTTGTGTTACTTTGTGGAGTGAGTGACTTATCCAGCATCATGTCTGATTACTTAGATGGAGTATGGTTTTGAGAGATGATGTAGTTGATGACATTGATAGTGATGATGGTGCTCATGATATAATCATGAGATAGTCTATACGACTATGTTGATGCTATCGGGTGAATGATATGTTTTTTCTCAAGACCATTACCTTCAATACCTCCCTAGCTATGAGGGAGTGTTGATATTATGGTATTTGCGGGAGGTATTTACCTCCACATGTAAACTTGATGAGAATAGAATATTTCGGGAAGAAATAAGAAACCCTAATTAGTTGGCTAATAACCCTAGAAGACAAGTCGGGTCAAGAAGATAATTTGTATTAGGTTATTAGCCTCCAAGAGAAGAAGTCGGCTAAAGGAAATATTATATACTAAGTAAATAGGCACCCAGAATGAGAAATCGGCCCAGGCAGTTTGCCAGATTTAGTATAAATACAGGAGGCCAGTCTTCACTCTATAAGGCATTCTTAGAACTGTAGAAGCAACACTTGTGCGCACTGCAGTTGGCCAGTTGTGTGCAACTTAGGAGGAGAGTTGTTGTTGTAGTTGTTGCAACTAGCAAATTTCGATTTTGGTTTGCACTCTCTCGGTTATGGTTTGGACTCTATGATAAGCTATTGTTACTCTTTCTTGGTGCGCTATCCTTGTAGAAAGGTGCACCACCTTTGTTTGGCTATCCAGCCTAGGGTTTGCTTCCAGAATGATTCTTTGTCAAGGTTAAGGTGCTCGGGGATGGCTTCGGCCTATGTTTGGGTGACAATGGTGATATTGTCTATGGTTAAAAAAGCATATCCATCATATTCTAACATGAGGCTCATGGGTGGGTTTTTTTTTTCTTATCATTATTTCTAACATGCAGTGACAGTTTCATTTCCCTTCCTCCCGTGTATCTAACCGAGGCATGTTGTCTACACTCTTAAACTGCAGACAGTTTTTACAACTTCTTTGTTCCCCCCTAAGTAACTTTGTGAACATTTAATGCTGGTATTAACCATGGAAAAAGAGACAGAGCACGTGGACCCTCCCTCCTCACCTAGCGGCTTTGACCTCAGTCTCAGGATGCTGCAAGGTGATTTCTCAATGCTCAGCCAAAATTTGCTTACCTCTCCCAAGCCATCGTCTCCTCTCACTAGTAAGATTTCATATCTTTCCCTTTCACCCTATGGAACAAGTTCTTACACCGGATTTTTTGGCACTTTCTCAGACTTCCTGGTCACAGACCCGCCCACTTTTGAGAGCTTTCCATCGTTTCCAATCCCTCTAGTGGATTTAGCCCTTGATCGGCTCTCATAGGAGGAAGGTTTTCTCTTGTTCTCTTCACCACCTCCGAGCCATGAACACATGGGATTTGGGCTTGTGATAGAAGGGACTCAACACCATGAAGTTACCAAACAGAATCACAAAAGTAAGGATTCAGGTATAGCTCATAACCGGGGATCCTTTTCCTCCACCAAAGGTTTTATCTCATCTTTCTTGGAATTTGAAGAACAGAGGGATTTTACCCAAGAAAGAAGGGCCATGACCCCAGTTTACAATCCAGAGGATTAGTGGGATGCTAGGGGCTTCCATTACGCCCGCCAAAAACAAAAAAGGAAAGGCCCAAAATCTGTTGGGAAAGTGGGCAATCTGTAGTTTGGGAAGGAGGTAGGTATGAATAAGGTGGTACAGATGACGAATCAGACTCTGGTGGGGAGAGTCATTGATAGGTTGTTTTCCCTCAATACCATTATTTTTTGGACAAATTCAGTTTGGGAAGAGCACCTAGGGTATGCCCCAGAGGTTATTGAATTAAGTAGGAATTCATTTGATTTCCTTTTTCTACAACCAGAGCACGCAAAATGGGTGTTAAGTAAAAACTGGAGTGTAAACTCCTCCCCTCTATTGCTCAAGCCTTAGAGGCCCCTTTTTGATGCAAAAAGGGAAAAGATGGATAAAATCCCTGTCTAGGTAAGATTGTCGGCACTACCCTTACAATTCTGGTCTCTTGAACACTTCAAAGCTATAGGAAATTACTTGGGAGAATTTCTTGAAGCAGGTCTCTCCTTTGAAGTGACAAAGTAGAGGAAAATTGCTCGGATTTTGGTCAACCTAAATATTAGAGAAGGACTTGGAGAGGAGATTGACCTTAATTGGGAGGGTTACACTCATACATAGATCCTAGACTATGAGAATATCCCCTTCAGATGTCGTTGTTGCCACAAGTATGGGCACCTGCTGGATTCCTGCCACCTCCCCTTAAGAACAAAAGGAGGCCCTTATTTCAGGACAAAACTAAATCCTTCTTCTCCATTTTCTAGAAGAAGGCAAGATTTTATCACAGGGAAGGAAGATCCTCACTTTTTGGAACCTGAACTCTCCACAACGGTATCAGTGGAACAAGATCAATAATTCAACACTCCACCCCTCGAAAGGATTGCGGAGGCAAAAATGGAGAAAATGTGCATCTCTTCTCAGGACTCAGATTTTATGAAGAATTTGACCTCGGGTATTCCTCTTCCTCCCTCTCTCCCCATTATAGTTTTAATAAATAATCTGTCTTTAGAGGGTACTAAATGGTTGGAGGATCTAAAAAACTTGTCTCTAAACACTGCTTCCTGGACTTGTGTCGAGACTCTCCCGGTCTATTTAAAAGATCCCCCCCTTCTAGAAGCACTACCTCCCCCTAAGCGTCTTTGCCTAGTAGAAGAAGCCTCATCCTCCTCCTCCCAGTCTTTGGATTCTTCTTCTACCTGGTACTTTTTAAGATCTCAAAGAAAATCCATTGGTGGACTGGGAAGGGATGAAGTTTCATCCCTGGACAGGGGAGGATAGGGGAGAAAGTCATTTTTTTCCAAGGCACAATCAAAGGCCATAATTGATCTCTTGGCCAGAAAAAAACAATCTATAGAACGGGCACTTAGATCATCGAAGCCCCAGGCCAAGATTTTGGGATGAATATCATGTCATTCAATTGTCGGGGTTTGGCAGGGGCCCATAAAAAACCCTCCCAAAAGAGGGTGGTTACCACTGAACACTCGAATGTTTTACTACTCTAAGAGACTATGGGAGTAGGAGATGAAATGAAAAAAAGCTTGGAAAATCTTCTTATAGGTTGGCTTTTTACTACGGTGGATGCAGTGGGCAGATCAGGTGGATTGGCCACTAGTTGGAACTCACAAAACGTCCAAGTTCTCAACTCTTGGGGTCTGGACTCGGGCCTTGGGATAATGGTGATGACCTCATAACTCAAAGAGGAAGTTCATATACTCAACATTTATGGACCCTATCAGAACATAAAACCCTTTTGGGACTCTCTCCTTAAAAAATCCTTTTTCCAAGAACTGCTAATTTTAGGGGGAGACCTAAATCTCTCCCTGGGTCCCTCTGAGGTATGGGGGGTCAATGTTAGGCTAGATCTGCTCATTGATTTCTTTATCCATAAATTTTCAGAATCCAGACTAACGGACCTAGGCCCTATAAATCTCAAACCTATTTGGAAAAATAACAGGGTCAGAATCGATGGAGTGGAAAAAAGACTAGACCGTTTTTTAATCAATGATACTCTTCTGAACAATCTTTTACCATCAAACAATGGATTGGTTTTGGAGGCTTTTCATACCATCATCCAATATTTTTGGAATTCAGACAGGGAGCTAAGAATCCAGTCATCCCTTTCAAATTCAACAAAACTTGGCTTGAAGACGGTTATTTTTTAAAGTTGGTTAAGGACCATTGGATACCCTACCGACAGGATTTACCCCATTCAACAACTTATCAGTTTACAAAAAATATGAAAAGAATCAAAGAAGTGGTAAAACCCTGGGCTTTCCAAAAAAGGAAAAATGAGGATAAAGAGTTAAAAGACATTGAACTTGAACTACAAAGTATCTTGGAAGCTGAAAAGGTCATTCCGATCACAACAGAGTCAAAACTCAGATTACTTCAATTGGAGAAAAGAAGGATAAAACTTTTCAAGGAACAAGAAGAGACCTAGAGATTAAAAAGCAGAGCTATTTGGATGGAAAGTGGTGATGAAAACACAAAGTTCTTCCAAGCCTATGAAAAAGGAAGGAAAAACATCAATACTATCTGTCATTTAAGGAATCATGGCGAAAACTTGGAAAGCTCCTTTGAAGGGTTGTCAGCACTAGGAAAAAATTACTTCCAAAATCTCTTCAAAGCAAAAAACCAAACTACAATCGAGGAAATAGTTAAAGTGGGACAATTTTTTCCCACATTTGTTGAAGAAGAGGAGAATAGATTCTTGATGGAAGAGATCACTGAAAAAGAGCTCCTAGAAGTACTACACAGCTTCCAAAAAGATAAAAGTCCAGGCCCGGATGGTTGGACCATTGAATTATTTATGGGTTGTTACAAAATTTTAGGATCAGACACTATTACATATTGAAAAAATTCCAACGAAAGTACTCTTTCGTCGCAAACTTCAAGAGAAAAAGTTCATTTTTTCAATTTTGATCTAAATACACCCCGTATTCGTCGCTCTCTCGATGGAAGCAAAATTTCATCTATGTTTTCGTCGCAAGAGTGATTCTCACTATAATCTCTCTCATCTTTGACAAAGTGACCTAAATATAACAATTAAACATCTCTCCATTTGATAGGTAATCCTAATTAAACAAAAAAACATCTCTCCATAAATTAACAATGGTAATCCTAGTAAATAAATTTCCTAGTAAATAAATTTCAAAGACTTCCTTTCGAGAATATAACTATAGCATGAAGAGCTTAAGTCTAAATTATTCCCTATTATCATTATATCAGTGGGAACAAGGGTCAAAACATAGGTGTCCTAAGCA
>JASDQU010735638.1:133122-151263 GCA_032191745.1 Picea mariana | reverse complement strand
ACAATCTTGACAAGTTTAGGTCTGTGTAGCGGCAAATCTCATTATCTTCCTTCTAGTGGTTAGACTGTTCTGAAGGAAACCTGCTATGATCCCATGTTAGATTTTCATTATTTTTGTTAACATTATATTTACCATAGAATTTTGATGTTTTTTTAACATTCAATAACCATACACTGAAATATATAAGCAACATATAAACAAGCACAATAAGACACAAAGATTTATCCTGGGAAAACCCCAAACTCGGGGAACAACCTAGCTAACTTTTCTTAGAGAGAATATTCCAATACAACCATGAACAAGCTCTATTCGCAAGAGAAAACCAACAATGAAGAAACCTTGATAACAAATAATTATCTCTTCTTTTTTTCAAACCCTAGAGAGGGTACACAACTGAGTAGCACCACAAAACTGGCGCAAGATAGGCGCATCACTAGAGCAAGATATCACACCACAAAATTGGCACAACTGGCAACTGGTAACTGCAACTCCAACGATAACTGCAACTGTAACTACAACTGGCACAAAGCAATTGGACATCACCACACAACATTAGCACAACTCTTCCAGAGGTAGTGCACAAGAGAAACCACCAATATCCACCAAGAATATCCTTCCCCAAGTAGGGTGCACTCTCCAAGAGAACTAGAAACCAGAAATAGCGAAATTGTTGCTACTGCCTAGTGCACACTATAGAACGAGAATTGTGTGTCTCTACAAATGAAATGATCCAGCCCTGTATTTATACTAATATAGGCTCCTATCTGGGGTTGACTTCTTATTTTGGGTCTTCACATTTACTTTATTATTTCTATGGGTCGACTTCTATTCCTGGAAATTATATTTCCATTTTAATTATTTCCTATGGGATGACTTCTCTTCTTGGAAATTATATTTCCACTTTAATTATTTCCTATGGGTTGACTATTTCGCTTTATTCTTTTATGGGGTGTTCTTCAACTATTCAATGGTCTTCCTTTGACTTATTGGAATCTTCTTCTTCTCTAATAAAAGTTGTCCAAGAGGGAATACCTCCCGCAACTACCAAAACATCAACATATGGTAGAAAGTGCAACACACCAGTGAGTTGGGACAACCCAGAAGACCACTCAGTAGTTGGGCCAAATATACTCCGAGAAATAGAGGAGCAGATAGTAAAGATAAGGCAAAATCTAAAGGTTGTCCAAGACAGGCAGAAAAGTTGCGCAGATAAAGGCATAACCCACAGAGAATTTAGAGTGGGTGATCATGTGTTTCTGAAAGTGAAGGCCAAGTGCAATTCCCTGAAGTTGGGAAAGTGTTCTAAGTTAGCAATGCGTTGTTGTGGGCCATTTGAAATCCTTGAAAGGATCGGTCATGTCACTTATATGCTTGCATTACCTGCGTCCTTGTGTATTCATAATTTTTTCCATGTGTCATTACTTAAGAAGTATGTACCTGATGATGATCATATTATTGATTGGAATGTGATTCAGGTGGAGCCATAATGTGGACTTCAAGTGTGATCGGTTTGCATATTGGATCGAAAATTAAAGAAGCTTCGGAATCGAGTCATGGAGTTGGTAAAGGTCCAATGAACCTGGTACGGTCCTAAGGATGCAACCTGGGAGCACAAGGATTCTATGCGAGCAGAGTATCCTCATCGTTTTGAAGGTGTTTGAAATTTTATGTGTACATGTGTATATGATGCATTGAGGACAATGCATAAATAATGGGGAGGGGATTGCAATGTCCCTGATCTGAAACCCTTTTAAATTGTATATATAGGTTGGTAAGCCGATTGGTACCCCAAATGTAAGTGTAATGTACATATAGGCTGGTGAGCCATTCACACCTGGATTTTGGTGTTCCGTGCATCTGAGTAGTGCACAGAGAAGTGTTAACAAAGACAAGGTGTGCACAATATGTGTTCGTGCACTTGGGTTAGTGCACGATAATGACCTGGAAGTGTGCGGTACTGAGTTATGTGTGTGTGTGTGTGTGTGTGTGTGTGTGTGTGTGTGTGTGTGTGTTTTGAGGCCGGAGAGCCTGTGTGATTATGAGGTTGGTGANAATATTAATATAATATTGCATCGATGCGTGCTAACTAACTCGGACAAAAAGATATGGGGGGCCTACTCCACCGGAAAAGGGAAAAAGGGGGGGTGAGTAGTAAGTCTTAGGAAATATTTTACAATATTTCTAGGAAAAGTGTAATGTCAGATATATTATTATTTTATCCTAAGTTCCTGAGGGTAGGGAATTGGTCACCAAGTGGCTTTAAGCTACTTCTAAAAGGAGACAAGTGTTAAGTGGAAGGCATGCAATATATATTGTTGGCCTTAACGTATTTTGGGGGATTAGTGGCAGGGGAGATGATCAAGGAATTGGGGAAATGAATTCAAGTTGTAGGATCTCGTGTGTAGAAGGGGTTCAGACTATATGGAAAATCTTATTATTATTGTATCTTCCCAGAGAAACTTGCATGGAGTTGTGGGATTGTAACCAAAATTTTGTTGTTGAATAGTCAGGTTGCAAAACAATGAGCAGTCTCTTTGGGTGAGAGATTGATTTTTGTGGAGTGGGTGCCAGACCCATGAGCATATTCTCCAGGTGAGAGTATTGTTGAGAATTGTTCCCTGGTGCGTTGGGCATTAGTCACAAGGCTCGAAGACTTCCTGTCTGGCTTGTTGTCGGTAACCCTAGGAAGGGAAGTGGAGTAGCCAAAGGACTGGTGATAAGAGAAGGGACACACTTCCTTGGGTGTGACAGGTGCATGGGGAATGAGGGACTGTGGGCTAGTTGCAGCAGCGAGCACTTACGACTGGGAAATTTTGTTGAGATTCAGACCTTAGTGGATTCCTAGAAGCCTTTTGTCATGGTGGAGTCGAGCCCCATCTCGGGGGTGACCTGTTGTTGAAAGCTTGTGACCAACAATTTCTATGGCTGGGAGGAACGTCTAAGTCAAGGCTATAGTTGGTGACTTTCATGAAAGATAAGTGTTCTTATTGTACTTGTCTTGTTTATTGTGTGCTTGTTCAACTGTGTNCTTCCCAGAGAAGCTTGCATGGAATTGTGGGATTGTAACCAAAATTTTGTTGTTGAAGAGTCAGGTTGCAAAACAATGAGCAGTCTCTTTGGGTGAGAGATTGGTTTTTGTGGAGTGGGTGCCAGACCCATGAGCATATTCTCCAGGTGAGAGTATTGTTGAGAATTGTTCCCTGGTGCGTTGGGCATTAGTCACAAGGCTCGAAGACTTCATGTCTAGCTTGTTGTTGGTAACCCTAGGAAGGGAAGTGGAGTAGCCAAAGGACTGGTGATAAGAGAAGGGGCACACTTCCTTGGGTGTGACAGGTGCATGGGGAATGAGGGACTATGGGCTAGTTGTAGCAGCGAGCACTTACGACTGGGAAATTTTGTTGAGATTCAGACCTTAGTGGATTCCTAGAAGCCTTTTGTCATGGTGGAGTTGAGCCCCATCTCGAGGGTGACCTGTTGCTGAAAGCTTGTGACCAACAGTTTCTATGGCTGGGAGGAACGTCTAAGTCAAGGCTGTAGTTGGTGACTTTCATGAAAGATAAGTGTTCTTATTGTACTTGTCTTGTTTATTGTGTGCTTGTTCAACTGTGTTTGACATGGGTTCATTATTGTGAGTTGTTGCATATAAGTATTTGTTGTTATTATGTTAAATTTTGTTTGTACATGTAAATATAGTGTTTATCGCCTATATTATTAGTTGTGCATAAGTATGTCAACTGATGGAAGCATCGCTTGTTAAGTTAAACTTGTGATTTTGGTTATGATTCGTCATGGAAGAGAATTGAGTGGTTGGTGCGCAGGATTGTAGCATGTGTGCACCAAGAGTCTGAAATTTGTATGGGATACCAATGAAATAGACTCCACGCACAGCGAAATCAGAAGTGGTGCATGACACCTAGATGGATGTGTGCACAATATGATGAGTGATCAGTATGTTGGTGTGCATCGTTAGTGAGTTATTTCCGCTACTTAAATTTGTAATGAAAAGAGAATGTTGATTTCATTGATTTCAATTGTGTGGTGCGACCCAAGCTTGGATTGATCGTGTTACTTCAAGTGATATTACACAGACTTGTGTTAGAGTAGAATCTGCGCAGTGAAAATTCAATTAGAATTACTCAATAGCAAGTTGGGGATGTTACAATTTGGGTTGACTTAGTGCTCTTACGTTTGAGGTTGTGTGGCGTGGTGCATCCTGAGAAGGTTGGAGACATTACAAAGGGGTATCATAGTATGTGTAAGGTGGTAATGGGGCTCAGTGGGAAACTGGGATGCTACATCACCCAAACGAAAGTATGATTTGGTTCCCACGATGATTCCCACATTCCCAACACCTAGGGTCATGTGAGAATACATGCTTGAGGCTACAAAAGGAAACAATCTCTCTTAGCGAGGGGAAGTATTCTCACCACACTCCACAATCACCTGGAAGTAGCTCTGTCTCCCATCCTGGGTGTAGCTCTATCTCCCATATTGGATCTGCTACCACAGTTGCTCTCCAATCTGCCTAATTGGTTTCTCCCTCTGTCACTGAGGCAAGTCCTGTTGTTTAGCATGATCCCTCCCTGGAAGACACCCTACTCCTAGAATCCTCTCACTCCTGAGCATCCTTCCTGACCATCTCAACCCATGACACCTACCTGAAAATCCTGGAAGATGCCTCTCTCCCATATAGACCTGAAGGTTGGATCCCATTGAACGAATGACTCTCCCTCTGAGCCTCCTGACTCCCTCTGAAGTCGGACTCCCTCTGAATCCACTTGCTCCCTCTAAAGTTAGACTCCCTATGAATCCACTAACTTCCTATGAGGTTGGGCTCCCTTTGATTATGCTCACCCTTCAAAGCTACCTGATATTTGTCCAGTGTCACTCTGCCACTGCTGGTCATGGCTCACATAGGATGGCCCTTCTGCCTATACATGTTTCCCTTTCTAAATTTAGGACCATTGTTGTGTCTGAGCTAGATCCTCTAGGCATCAAATAACACATGTCCATCTCAGAACAACACTGTATATCCCTACTCCTCAATCTCTAAGGCTGAGAACACACTCCCGGCACCCATAGAACATTTTCCACTCGCAACACATACCCTGACTCCATCTGGAATACCACTGCTCCATATCCATGTACTACATTCTTGGTCCTCATACCAAGCTCCTTGTACATACATGAGTCAGACATTGTGAATCTCTCAAAAAAATTATGTGCCCCTGTCATGTGTCGGTGGCTCCCACTGTATAAGAACCATGAAATCCTCCAAAGAAAACATCATGCTTACCTAAGTCACGATCATCTAATGAACTTCTACCCAATTCCATCTTCCAGGTCACAAGACTCTTTGCGTCTACGCACATGCTACAATTGAACCTGTTTCCTCTCTCTGAATAGTCCCAAGCTGTGGATGGAAACTCAGTCCAGTCCATTATAGACCTCTGCAACTCATCTCTGCAAGTGTCCTCATCATCCTGGGTCGAATACCCCATACATTGTTGCAGCTCGACAATGTGCAAATTTTTAGGCTGATGAAGACTCTAACTCATCAAACTTTCATCCATACAAAGCTATCTTGTGCGTGCCAAAGCACCTAATCTACACCCATCACAACTCACCATGAAAATCCATTGGAAATCCATCCACAAGGTTGGAAACCTACCACACAACATATTGTTGTGATCCGAGCTCTCCACCAATCCACCAAAACTCCCAACTTGCCACACCATCGAGCTGCAATAGTCCACAACTTCTTGTCTGGATGGTATGCTCCATGTCTCAACCAAAGACCATCTAACTTGTTACCACTTGCAAAAGTCATTGTATCTCCCTCTCAGAGCTCACTCTTGTGTGAATAAATCATATCCAACTATCCTTCTCAGAACCATAGCTCTGATACCATGTTACATTTCGACAACACCTTAGGTATGATCTATTGTTTCTACAGTTATACACAAATTTACCCAATTTGAATTGTAATCATAAACACATCGAGATGCCTAACTACTTTAGCACAAAGGAAAATACATTAGCAATTAGATCATACACATGTACACATGAATTTAATGTTCAAATCCAACGTTCTTAAACCAATAACCAATGGGCTCTCGTACCAGGGACAATGGCCCAATTTTTACACAATAGAATATGCCAAATCACTTACAAATATTGTTGAAACCCTCCTTGGTTTATGTGCCAATGTTGCTTCCATGAGGCTGAGGATTAGGGCATTCCTTGTCCCCTCACACCCTCCTCTTCCTTTGCAACTCCTGCACAAGATTGGTTGAGTTCTTCTAGCCTTCAACCGTCCCTATAGACTATTGGTATGCTTCTATTGTGACAAACCCACAATGTTGTCTTATCATCCCTCAAGCAACCCTTAACATGTTTCCCAAAATACACTTAGAATATTGTTGTTACATAAACCTGTAACAGCTCTCTTGTACTTGTTATACCATCTCACAACCTGCCTCAAGACTTGTTGTTAGTGTGGCTACAATAGCCCCCTTTCATTGTTGTTCCTAGAATATTGTTGTAACATCCCTTAACCATCCCAYTGTTCTAAGGTTACAGACTACTGTAACAACCCTTAACCAACCCATTTTTATGTTGTTATAGTCCTCCCTTAGTTGAAAAATGCTCATGGACTGTGGCAAGACCTTCCACCAGTCCCTCCTTCCTCGGTAGAGTAACCTAGGTTGTCTTCCTAGCTAGGTCGAGTCCCCTAGCACTTGTGACACCTTCATTTCTTGGTAGGCCAAGCTCTTAACTCAACCTCTTTTACCTGGTCGAGTCATGTACCATCTTACTTAGGGCCTGCGGCTAGGCTCCTCCTAGAAACCTTAGTCTCTGGTTTCCCTACTCGGACTTCTTCATCAATAAAACCTACCCAAAACACGAAAACACACCATAATTGAGGCAAACCAACCTCTCTCCATGGTTGGACTGAGGTCACCACACTTGGACTGAAATTTCCAAGATCTCCCACACTTGTCTCCACAATATCAAATGTCACAATGACTCTCTCCTTTATATACAAGTCTTATGGGTCATCAACAAAGCCCCTTCAAAAGTCAACATCAAATTAGACTTACATGTTGGTGTGAAGCCCCATCACAAACCCACGAAGCCCATCGTCAAGATCATGAAGCCTCGACTTCATTCCAATGGAGTTTTCACCCAAACAAAAGTGTGATTTGGTTCCCATGATGATTCCCACATGCCCAACACCTAGGGTCGTGTGAGAATACCTGCTTGAGGCTACAAAAATAAACAACGCTTTCTTAGATTCTTTCTACGACTCCTTTCATGAGTCTTCTTGATGTCTTGATTTCCCCTTCGATCGGATCTCTGAATCAAAACCTCCATCATCTCTGAACGGTCTGAGATTTCTTGCTAGAGTTTCCATGAGGAGGTTCATATTGCAGTTGATGTCGACGACTTACACTTCCAACCTCTCAAATCTCTCTTATGCTATATATCAAGGGTTATTATGAACAGACTCATCCGCCATGGCTATGGTTTCTATGACTTCTCTTTAATCTGATTCCTGGATCATGCAACTTCCCATAAATACCCAAAAGAAAAACCTACTATGATACCAATATGATCTGTAAACTACTAAGGATATTCCACTGGAACAGTTCGTCACAACAGGTCTGATAAACAAAACTGAAATCTACACTATCAAGGTTAAATTCCTTTAGATTTCAGAATATTTAGTTACTAATTTTTTTCTTATGCATGAAATAGATCAAATGTGGAAAATAGAGAACAGTAAAGTACAATCACACACCATCCAAAAAACAACACAAATATTTTCTCTGGGAAACCCTTACAGGAGAAAACCCAGCTAGAAGGTGAGGTTTCTCTGCTCTCTTTTCTAGTATGGAATTAATGCAAGTACAAAGGAGAAGGCACTCTCTATGGAGTGACCTAAGACCTGTGGCCTTTTAAACTACAGAACATTAACCCCCTATGTTATTCTCCTTAATTTTCCCACTCTTAGTTTTTCTACTCTGATATAGAACAAAATACAATAGCATATAATGGAACCCCTTCTCCTCCTAGTGGCCCGGTATTTAACATAGTCGGATAGCCATCTAGGGGTAAGTTTTTTACTTCCTCAACCCTCATTTGTGATAGGGTTTTGAACCTTCTAGAATATTCTTGAAATTACATACATGGCTAGCCCCATATGCATGAGTAATGGGGGATAACATGGCATCCTCTCGTAAAATGGTGGTCAACACGGTAGGTCAACTTGCGGGAGGCATAACTTTTGCTTACGATCTCCGATTGACGCACAGTTTATACCGTTGGAAAGGTTTCGAAGTGTAGAAAATCGTCATAGGGGTGTGCACAATTTCTAGACATTGAAACCCCAAAATACTTCATTTAATACCGCAAAATGGCTCTGAAAGATTATGGACCCCAATTTTCCAAACTGAGACCTGCCACTAAAATGGCCCTGCAAGTTGATTCATCCAATTTTTCCCACTCCAAAAGCATCAAGATAGATGAAAAATAATACAATGATCCAATATGGATCATAAAGACATTGAATCTCTTTGAAAGGAATGTTTTGGGCATTTTCAATGAGGATAGGATGAAAATTAAAGAGTTAGAAAGTAAAAAAAATAAAGGATTTTAGCCTAAAGGAAGAGAAACGATGAATGAAAAGAAAAACTATCTAGATTTTGAAGGGGGGCAAAAACACAAATATTTTTCTTAACTTTGAGAACCACATAAAACATATTTACACAATTTGGGAGATGAAGAACTCTAAGGGTTACATGGCACATAATTTTTTTCAAATCATTGAAGTAGGATCTACACATTTCCAAAATACCTGCAAAGAACCAAAGTAGTCTAATATAGTATAAATCTTAAAGATTGCATCCTATTTTCCTAGATTTGTCACTAAGGAAAATAACCAAATGTTAATGGAAGAGATCACAAAGGGAAAATTGTAAACTATTATGATGTCCTTCAAAAAACACAAAAACCAAGGATTGGATGGGTGAATGGTCAAGTTCTTTATTGGCTTTTATGAGTTATTAGAGGATGATTTGCTCAGAGTGATTAAGGAGGTTAAATGTTCTAGAAAGGTTTCAAGTTCCCTAAATGCAACATTCCTATCATTAATCCATATTTTCAATTCCCTAAATGCAACATTCCCAACATCAATCCATATTTTCAATTCCCTAAATGCAACATTCCCAACATCAATCCCTAAAAAGGACAATCCATAATCATTTGATGAATGTAAGCATATTTCCCTATGCAATTGTTTGCATAAAATTATCTCAAAAGTCCCAGTTGTTAGGGTCAAAAGGATCTTCTCAAATGTTATATCACATGAGCAATTTTGGTTTTTAGCAGATAGGAAAATTTATGAAGCAATTGGGGTTGCAATGGAGGGTATTCATTCAATCAAAGTTAAATATATACTTGCAATTGTCTTGAAACTAGATTTTTCAAAAGCATATGACTGGACTAGTTGATTGTACTTAATACTTCTACTTCTTTGAGTAGGTTTCAGTTTCCCTATAGTGAGGTGGATAATGGGATGCATCTCTTCAGTATCACTTTCTCTTCTTACAAATGGCTCAACTATAAAATTATTCCAACCCTCACAAGGCCTTCGCCAAGGTTTCCCTTTATCTCTATTGTTATTCCTTTTGGTAGAAGAGAGCGTTAGCAAGGCCATTAGGGAGGCAAAAAGAGTTGATATTATTTCAAGGGTGAAGATAGGTCATTCTTCCAATATTACCTGTATTTTGTTTGTTGATGATGTTTTATTATTTTTAAATGGGGGATCTAGATATTTTTTCACGTTGAAGGAAATTTTAGGATTGTATGGAAAAGCCACATGAGTGGAGATAAATATACAAAAATCAACTATTTGTTTTAATGGTTTGCAAAGAGAGGTTGTTTAGATATTATTGTTGGACTTTCCATTCAAATAATTAAACTACCAAGAAGGATTTAAATATCTATCTTTTTTGTTAAAACCTAATGGGTATGGCAAAAGGGATTGGGGTTAGTTAATAGAGAGAATATAACCTCAAATAGGTCAATGGACTAATAGATAGTTATCAATTGGTGATCAATTGACGTTGGTTAAATCGGTGATGGAATTTATTTTGATATTTTGGAATTTATTAGATTTTATCCCCAAAGGTGTTTCCCTTTATCTCTATTGTTATTCTTTTTGGTAGCAGAGGGCCTTAGCAAGGCCATTAGGGAGGCAAAAAGAGTTGGTATTATTTCAAAGGTGAAGATAGGTCACTCTTCCAATCTTACCCATATTTTGTTTGTTGATGATGTTTTATTATTTAGAAATGGGGGTTTCAAAGAACCTGTCAAGTTGAAGAAAATTTTAGGATTGTGGAAAAGCCACATAAGTGGAGATAAATATGCAAAAATCAACTATTTGTTTTAATGGTTTGTAGAGAGAGGTTGTTTAGATATTATTGATGGACTTTCCATTCAAATAGATAAACTACCACGAAGGATTTAAATATATATCAGTTTTGTTAAAACCTAATGGGTATGGCAAAAGAGATTGGGGTTAGTTAATAGAGAGAATATAATCTCAAATAAGTCGATGGACTAATAGATGGTTATCAATTGGTGATCAGTTGGCGTTGGCTAAATCAGTGATGGAAGCTATTCCGATATTTTGGCATTCACTAGATTTTATCCCCAAAGGTATTTCAGAGGCCAACATTATGGGGGGAAGGGGTTTAAAAAATGTGCAGGTTTTCGGTTTGTCTTTATTAGCAAATAATCTTTGGAAGGTATTGACAAAAAGTGGTTTGTGGAGAGATATTTTAGAACAAAATGCATTGATCCAGGTTCTTTTCTAGACTGGATAAAAAATCCAAGGAATGCATCCAATCTATGGAAATATTTGGTAAGATCCTTTCTAGTAATAAGTGACCATATAGCTTGGAAGGTAGGCTCTGGGGGGAATTGAGACTTGGCTCAAATGCTATTATGGGTTGTGGAGAGAGATATATATTGTCTAATGAATCCATTAATTCTTTACATCATAATAGCTTCTTATCTTTGAGTCAAGTTGTGGATGAAGTATCCACAAGCATATGGTATTAAGTACGGTGATTGACTAAATCATTAGTTCTAGAAGGCAATTAGATAAATGAATGGAACAATTTTATTGGTTGCTTTAAGAAGGGACATATTAGATTGAAGGAGGATCCATATGAATTGGCTTGGGTAAAAAATAAAACAAGAGGTGAATTCATTGCAAATCTTGGATACAAAGTGATGTTTGAATCTATAAATTTGGATCCCAGATAACGGTGGAAATATGTATAGAAAATGAAGGCTTCCAAAAAATCAAGAATCCTTCTATGGTTAGCTTTGAAAAATAAGGTTATGACTTGGGATTTGTTGCAACTAAGAAACAAGAAATCCCAAGTATATGTATGTTATGTTGGAATGAGTGCGAAACAAATTGTCATCTATTTATCCATTGTTCATATTCATAGGCACTACAGAAGGGGGTTAAAAATATAAATGGAGTTGAAAATGTGTGGCGTGAAAATACAATTGAAGAGTGTCTCAAAGCTTGGTTTATGAAAAAAGAATTAACAAGGTTCAAAGTGATTTCATGTTTGGTCCTGTGGGGTATTTGGTTGGCACAAAACTCAATCATTTTTTAAGATAAGCCTATTCCAACTTTTCAGATATATTCATGGATTTATGCTCTAGGGATAAAATGCATTACTCGGGAATCGAAAAAAGTGCCAAGACTAATCTAGGAGGTACAAATAGATAAATCTATTAGCTGAGGATTTTTTGATGGGGTTTCTCAAAATGGTGGAATTATTAGTAGTGTTGGAGGTGTTTTATATTTCTCTAAGGATCATTATATCAACTTTAAAGTAGGTCTTGGGGCTRGAACAAACAACTCAATAGATCTAATGGMAATAAAGTTACTAATGAAATGTTCTTTGGAAATGAMTATTTCAAATTTGCATATTTACGGTGATTCTTTTTTAGTTATTAGTTGGATGATTGGAACTTTGCATCTCCAAAATGTCATGCTCAGGTCTTTGGATGACAGTCTTAAGGATATCAATGCYAAATTTGRTCACATTTCTTTAACTCATGTTTATAGGGAACTCAATACAATGGTTGACAAWTTCTTGAAAGAGGGACTAGATGTTCAAGAAGGCCAAATTATTTTGACTAAGTTCATCAATGGTTTTGAGGATGAACACAGAGAAATCAATGTAATGTTGAATAGAAATTCTATGGAAACACACCTATTTGGTGGATTTGTGTAGAAATTAATGAATAATGTGTAGGGTTTTGCATAAAATATAAGAGGAAGGAGTGAAATTGGTGATGGCGTGATAATGGGACTTTGTTGGCTATCAATTGTTTCCATATATTCAACGGAATAAATATCGTCATATGTGCAATGAAAAGGGGTTTGAGGAAAACAAGTCTTGTAGGAATGAGGAATAGTTGGTTTACCTCAAGGAGAGGTGAGGGATCAAACATTGAACCCCAGTATCTCAAATCTATGAGACAATTGGAATGCCACAATAATGACAGATTGGATTAGTAAGTAGGGATTAATGACAGGGTAGGGATCTGCTACTATACAATAATTATTTTTATATTATTTTAAACAATAAAATAATATGCATAAATAGTATTTGAAGAATAAAATATGTGACAAACTTCATCTCACACAGAGGATGGGGGAGGTTGACCAAGCATATTTCTCATGCAACCAATTATCCATTATATTAGTAGGAGGATGACTATTTGTATGGGTATCCCATTGGCATAAGGATCATGGTATACTAGGACTTGTAAGTTGTCACACGCCCGAGTTTATAACCAATATGCCATAGCACATAAGAATAGAGAAGATCATGATATTTTAAGTACGCATAGTAGTAGTAGAATTTTATTATAATAGTTTAGGTACACATTAATTGTAGAGTCTTGGTTAACAATCTAGAGGTACATGTAGAATAGTAAAGACCATGAGTAGTATATTTTTACATAATAATTTGGGTACACATAGTAATAGCATTCTCGGTTAACACTCTTTGGCTCAAGGTAACCAAATGGTGGATGCAGATCATTAATCAGTAATAATCCCTAATTGTCACCTTTGGGATAGTTTCTATGACTCTCCTTGCTATTCCTTGGGCCCTTCGAAAATGGACAAGGGAACACAAGGCACCAGTTGTCATCAAGCAAAGGATGGACAGATTCCAACATGCTAGTTATGTGGCTAGTGTTGTCAATGCTCCCTCCTCTCATGCGCTTGTATGCTAGCCCAATTGAGGGCCTATAATGGCTCCACCTGGTTTGGATACTTGTGAAGGATATCACTAACATAACCTTAAGTAATCTAATGGGACATGACTCACCATGCAAGGACCTCACCCTAGTACTCCAACCACTAATGTTAATGCTCAAAGTCTAAGGAACACTTCTCCATTTGCATTTGAATCTGCAATAAATAAATAAAACAATCATGATAGAGATCTTTTCAAATCCGCTAAAATGAAAGGTTCAACATCTCATTTTTAAACATAATGTGTGTTTGTCCAAATATGAAATCATAAAATGTCCATTATAAATTCATGCATAGGCATATTGAAAATCTCACTGTAGAGCCTTTTGTCTCTTAATAGAGCAACCTTTCTAGGGTAGCTATGTATGAACATACTACTTATAAAGGCAATACGTTCATTCCCAATTAGCATGAGCTTTGAAACCAAAAAATTTGCTCAAGTTTCTTGGCTTTGTCATAAAAATCATATATAACCAAGCCAACTCAAAATGATGAAAGTGCATCCCTACATTTTGAAAGTGAATCCCCTACAAACAAGAGACAAGCAAATAATATGGCTTTCCTCAACTCAGTGGAAATTCCCATATCAATTGGAAGGTGCATTCTTGTAGTGAATCCCCTACAAACAAGAGACAAGCAAATAATATGGCTTTCCTCCACTCAGTGGAAATCCCCATATCAATTGAATCCAATAGAGCCATGGGTTCAGCTTGTGATGAAATCTTGTTGAGCTATAAATCAATCAATAAAGCACACTTAAGCCAACTTAGCTAGTGAAAGGCTTCTTGTAAAGCCATGCCCAAGCCTTCCACCAATTCCATGAAGGCTTCATATCGAGTTTAAACCATAGGCAAACTAAACTAAGTGTCTAATTCTTATTATAAATTAATTTATCCAGGGTACCCAAATAAAATATTTTCTTTAGTGTATTCCAATTAATCATGTCCTTAGGTTTAGAGAAGAAGATAACACATAGCAATTTTTTACCTTGTAAAAGAAATAGATAATCCAAAACCACAAATTTTAGCAAAAATATTGACTTCATCAGGAAAATGGGGCACTACCATAAGAAATGTCCATGTAGAGAAATATCAAATGTAAAGCTTTTTCATTTTCTATGAAAAAGGATATGATGACTTCCTGGGCTTTCCAAATACTCTTAGGAACCAAAAAAAGAAGATGAAATTGAACAGGTGCTGAGGTAAGTATGAGAGACTAATAATTCAGGTATTTTCACCATTTCTTCACTTTTTATTTCCAATGAAGAAATGATTCAATAACCTCCTAGGCTGCCCAAATGCTCTTGACAACACAAGAACCATCGAATTGAATGGGAGCTAGGGTAAGTCTAAGAAGCATTTTCACTCTTTCTCCTTCTTGTCTCCTCTGCACACGCCYAAGACTAACCAATCTAGGAATCGTTGAAGGCTCAAGGGTATGCCTTTTCAGGCAGTAGTAGAGGCAGTTCCCACTGTCACCTTAAGAGTGCCTGTATCAGTTTATACCTAGTGCATTTTCATTCCAAGGGCAATATCCTTGAATGTATTTTGGATTTTGACGTTGTATCTCAATGATGAGGAATCGAAAGATAAAACACTGAAGGAAACATTTGGGGGATCTGTGCGTTGTCACTGGTGCTGCAAACCAGTGGATCATGGAGTCAAGGTATTCATCAATCAGGGTTCAAAGTGGAAACAGAGAAATCTAAAAAGGCTTTATGTTTTCAATGAATCTTGCAAATCAATCTCTCAACTTTCTAGTGAAGACAACTACGAAGGCAATCGAAAGACTAAATGGCATTTCATAACATCCAAAGGTAACAGGAAAACCAAGCAAACAAAAAAAATCGATGATTTCAGTATACAGAGTTGCTTAGTTCAAACAAACACAGCAATTTATCATAATTTAATATTTTAGGGTTTTGAAAGAAATATTTTAGGGTTTTGAAAGAAATATCAATGGAGATCAACATAGGGATCACTTCACCAATTTCTCCTCGAGTTGCACATTTATGGGGATCGACAAAAGATTCCACCAGCAACGCAGCACTCGTAGTGATTCCTTGCAATCTTTGAATGCAGTGTTCAAACAAGAAGAATGAGATACAAAGAAAAGAAGAGGAAGTGACAGACGCATTGAGAATTTGAATATAGTGGAAGGACTGAGACAATGGTAAATCCCTCCATGCAGAGGAGGTCGAATACTTTCTTCACGGAATCCAAAACTTCGATGTATTAGAGAACATTTAAAATTAAAAGGGATTAATGCTAACTGTGATAAGTGAGGATTACAAATAATAATGAATTATTAGTCCTACGACTTCGAACCTAGTGTTTCTGGGGTTGTGGTTTAACATCTATATCATCTACAAAATGAACGTTGAAAAAAAAAATTAATAATAATGAATTATCATAAATAATGAGATTTATTACCATCTCTTTCCTTACTTATTTTTCACCTTTATTTTTTAAGGTTTTCTAATTTTTTATTGGTTTTCAAAATACATAATTTCATTGATATTTCATATATATCTAATGTGTTCTTTTACAATGTTTTTGTGACTAAAAAGTTAAGGTTGAAATTTTGCAATGTTTTGTGTGCCTAAAAGTTTTTGGTTGAAATTTTGCAATGGGTGAATTATGTAAGGTTTAAATATTTAAGTTTTTCTATTTCATTGATATTTCAAATATATCTATTTTGTTCCTTTACAATGTTTTGCGTGTGGAAAATTTTCAATGGGTGAATTATCTAAGGTTCAAATATTTAGTTGGCAGATTTTTAAATATAAAATTTTTTTTATAGTTAGAAAAATATGTTTACATTTTTCTTTCACATCTTTTGTATTACTTTAAATTTGATATTTTGTATTGAATTATTTTTTATTTTATTCAACACTTGTTCAAAATAATTTGATTTATTGGTCATTTTTTTTATTTTTTGCATTAATAATGAGTGTCTTAGGTTTAGTATTATTCAATACAGCATTATGTTGGTTTTTTTTGTCTTGACTTGTTGGTTTTGCCAATTTTCTCAAGTGCAAAATAGTTTATAGGTATTTTCTTTACCTTGACTTGTTATTGGGTGATTTATGGGCTCCAAAAAGGTTGTGTTGGGGTTTACCCTCTTTTTAAGGTCTTGAGCCCATTTTTTCATTTAGGTGATTGTGAATCTTTTTATTTTTATCAAATCGACAATGGGTGTTATTATGGAAAAACCTCCTTTAATAGAGAACCACAAAGGTTTTGTATGTAATTTGAAAAATGTGTAACAAGGTAAAGATTAAATTTTAGATTAACGAGAAGGTTGATTGTCTCACAATATGAGGCTACATAGTAGGCCCAAAAGTCATCAAATCTCAATGACTTGCAATGTTCAAAATTGTGTAATATCACAATACTCATCAATTGTGCTAATAGGAGCTAACAACAATTCATATTTTATTAGCCAAATGGGCTAGCTTGAGTGGTTAAGTGCTTTGAGCTTCATGTGGGAGGTCTTGAAGTTGATCCCTTATGTTGGCTACCTTTGTTCCATGCCTCACTCGATGTACTTACCAAAATTGGCACTATAACCAGCACCAACAAGTTTACAATGTGGGAAAGTACCTAGGGGTTTCCTTACAAGGTTTTCCTTKGGAAAACTAAAGAGCTAACAACGATTCAAATTAAAATCCATTTTACATGAAATAAATTAGAAGTAGAGGAGGTATTTCCTTACAATCAACAATGCCAGTGTGTCCAAATCTCCAAGCTTTCTCCTCACYTATTCCTATAAGAAATCAATTGCTTATAGTTGTTGGAAACATTTTCAATAGCTGGGAATTTTCTAATTTTATACTCTAGTTGTTCTATATTACAACATTCAATTTGAACTTATTGAAGTGTCATTCTCACCCTGATCTTTGTTATAGTTACAAAAATAGCTATCTAGGCTTAGTTTATATTTATGTGACCACTTATCCATGGTTTGCTAAGTGTGTTCATGCAAATTTAGAAAGTGTGCACACACCACTTATTTTCACTAACCAAATGTTCTCATGTGTCATTCTACCATGGTTGAGTGAATTTGAATGCCTCGTTCAAGGGCATATACAACTGTCCATCTCTTTCTATTTTTCATCCTGTGAACTTTGATACAATCTATGTTTTTTCTTGATCCAACTTGGATCCTTCTTGTTGTGTTACTTGTTTCTCCTCGTTGCATTAAATTTTAACCCAAATTAGGGGAACATTTTTTCCTCTTGACTATTTCTACAAAGTTCTCCCATGTTATGAACATCTTCACTCCTCCTTCAACATACTCCCCTACAATCTAGTGCAAATTGATTTTAACATTCAATGGAAATTTTCTTCTTAAGAGATTATTGGCATCCCAATTTTATCTAATGCACCATCTCTTTCTAGGCCAATTCTATTTGATCATCTCCATTGTTTGTGATTTTCCACAATCTTCTTAGATATAATTGTTTGGTCTAAGAGATCTTCCATGCCCCATTGGTCAAAAAACTCATTGCTATATAACCTCCCATCCTCAAATTTTTCATCATGGTCATCTACAACCTCATCCTTACCCATGTCTTCTTGCACCATTTATTGGTGCAGCAATTTCATTTGTACAACCACCTCATTGTTTTCTTCAATCCAAACATCGTCTAACTTTTCCCATGCATCATTTGCATACAAGTCAACAATCTTAAATATATCCAATGTCATTAACTTGGCAACGCATAGTTCCCATAAGCATATTATCTTGTTTTACCTCCCTTTCCTTGTAATCAC
>JASDQU010735638.1:60768-133102 GCA_032191745.1 Picea mariana | reverse complement strand
ATTTCATTTGTACAACCACCTCATTGTTTTCTTCAATCCAAACATCGTCTAACTTTTCCCATGCATCATTTGCATACAAGTCAACAATCTTAAATATATCCAATGTCATTAACTTGGCAACGCATAGTTCCCATAAGCATATTATCTTGTTTTACCTCCCTTTCCTTGTAATCACGTCAATTTCACAAACTTTTCCGTCCACCTTTTTTGTCGCAACTGCATCTTCTTTCTCTACTACAATATCTTCACTAGCATCTTTCCTTGACACTTGTATTTATGGGTGTAAGAGTTGTGTACAATCAACTATCTTCACTTATGCTACAACACGCTCATTGTCATCTTATTTGAGTGAATCTTCTTCCCTTGATTCTTTCATGTACTTGTGGTCTACGCCAACAATTTTTTCCTTTGCTAGTGATGATTCATCAAAGTATTTGTTCTTCCACTGCAATAATCCCTCCATACACTCAGACTCTAGTACAACATCTACTCTAAGTGGCATATGCATCAAGCCTATCAAAATTTCACAAATCCACAAAAATTATGCTTGTTTTGGTGTTCTTCTACCACATTCTCTTCATCTGTAAATTTATGAGTCATTCAACCAACGACATCCTCGTCAAATTCTTTATTTATGCATTTGTCTGCATGCTTCTACTCTACCACTTTTCTCTCTTCCTCAAATGCATCAACCTATTTGGGTATAAAGCTTATCTTCAAATGTCCAAATATGATGGACAACTTGCTTCAACTAACTCTCCATCATGTGTTGCACCTTTTGTTAGGTGMAATTCTATGTGAATCACCATCGCTTCAACACTTACAACATGTTGGTATTCCTTCTCCATCATAGTGGGTTCATTTCTTGGACACATCCAAATTATACATGAGTGTTGACTAATAAGCATTGGATGTATAATTCAACGTTATTACCATTACTTTCCACTCYTGCATATGAATCAATGATTACAATATCAAGGGAATCATAAATCCATGTGGAACCTCCATCATTGGTGCTACTACAATATATTTTCTCTTATATTTCCTTCAACATAGAAAGTTGAATTCTYRGGGAATAATAAATTCCCAATGGCACTTCCTCACATAGTGCCTCATCTTCTATCGTCCCTTTGACATATATGTCATGTTGCTCAAAATGTTTGTATTCACCCTTACATGGCTACAAATCGTCTTTTATGGCCTTCTTTTTCTTTACTTGGCCTCAACCTTAGTTTCCAACTTCTTTAACTTTTGCAATTCTCTTATTAGATATTTCTCAATCTCCTTTTGGGATTTCACACTCATAATTATGCTTATTTACTAGTTTTGTTTTTCTAGACAGCTCTTGCACACATAACCTCGTGTCTTCAGTAATTATTTCCATTGTTCTCTTAGCAATGATCTTGCTACAATAATTATGCAAGGGAAACAAACAACTAATGTTCTCATTTCATTCACAGTCACCTTGGATATATCTTTGGTTGGACTGTTGTAGAAATTTACAATCATGGAAATGATTACTACATTAAACTATTTGTAGGGGAAGCACATACAATGACTCTAATCCTTACAAAATTCACTGACTTTTACTTAAATAAGACAAAATTTTGAGGGAGCTCATATAGAGCATATTAATAACTCAAAAATCATTACAGAAAGACATCCATGTATGAGTGTCTCTCCCTTCCTTTTATGATATGCATTCCTTTCAAAGAAATTTAAACTTGGAGCAATATCGAAAGCGATAAAGTAAGCATCTCACCATTCAAACCACACTCAAACATCCTTCACAATGGTCACACATGATCCTATGAGAGAGGGAACTCATGAGAAGTTTCTTACACCTTTGATGCAACAACATTTCATCTTCAAAATCTCACCATACTAAAAATATCTATATGATTCCTTACAAAACTCAAGATAATTGTCCTCGGACAATCTAACTAAATAGTCCTCCCAAAAAACTATGCTTACAAACTTCTAGAAAATGAGATTTAATCTGATACAATTGACAAGTGCTACATAGTGGGCTCAAAAATCATCAAATTCCCTTGACTTGTAGCATTAAGAATTCTTTGATCTCCCAATATTCATCAACACTCATAAAATAGGAGCTAATGATGACTCAAATTAAAATCCACTTTAAAATAAATAGATCCTCAACTTGGAATTTTAAATTGTTATACTCTAGTTATATATTACAACATTTTACATTGACTTATTAAGTGTCATTCCCATCCTAATTTATATTATCTACAGTTAAAACAAATAGTGATTTAATAATTTATTATCTTTCATAGAGAATTACGTCAAACACTCCAAGGAGAATTACGTCAAACACTCCAAGGAGAAGAATCACCTCTTTCATGCAACTGAAACCATTCCCTATGTAGCCAAGAAGCATATTGAGCTATTTGTTGAATTCAAAGCTTTGAAAGTTTTGTTGAAAGGAATCTTGCATGTACTTGTGGAGGAGGTATTTTTCTCTAACATATTTTGTTCAATTTTTTTGTTGAAGGAAAACGATCTAATGTTCAGCATGAATTTTTCGAATGAGCTCATTGCAAGTGACAAAGGCATTCGTTATGGCTTCCCTGCTTGCTCTACAACTTGCTAAATCACAAACTTAGCGAGGAAAGAGTGAAGGAGAGAGTGTGATGTTGTTGAGATTGAAAGGGAGTTTGTATGTGATGCTCTCCCTTGTGATCTTGTTGGGAAGAATGTTAAATTTGTGAGTTAATATATTGACTTTGGTGTTGATCCTATGTTGGTTGCAATAGAATATAGTAAAGCATACAATGTTCAAAATCCATTTCATTGGATGGAGTTGATCTCTCTTGAAGAGAAGAAAATTTGTTTTGAGAGAAGGGTCAAAGAGTACATGAAAACTTTTGTCACATCTAGGTCAAGGAATGCAGAGGGAAGCAATGCATTTAAATTAGATATGGACCTGTGAAGCTTTGTATTGGTTACTTGACATGGGCTACTCAATAAGGGCAACCATGTCAATGTGTGATTGTACAAATATCTTCATTGAGAGAGAATGTTTGAAGGAATTTTGAGATTCCAAATCAATGATTTACATTTTTATTATGTTTGTTTTCATAATATTTTATCAAGTTATCTTGAAGATCCAACATCTACATGTGTTTCATATGTGACATTTTCTGATTTTGAGGTTTCAAATCAATGATTTACATTTTTTATTATGTTATTTGTCATAATATGTTATTAAGTTATCTTGAGGATTAACATCTTCATGTGTTTGATATACAACAATTTTTTTTTCCTAAAATGAAAAAAATGTTTTAAGAAACCAAAGTTACATGTTTAGAGGGAAAATAGAGGATTCCCTTAAAATTAGCATAGGGATGAATGTGTTTACAAGAGAGAAATATTAAATAAGCAGAGAGAATCTTTGAGAGGGTTTTGGAATTGGCCAAACCACCATCCATCTATAGTAAATCACATTTAAAATTGGTGATTAAAATACATGTATTAACGACGATGAATGTCTTGCAAGCAACGCAAGCATAAAAATGTTCAATGTAGTCTGGTACTAGCCAAATGCATGTTCAATATGTATGTGTGTGGCTAAATTGATTTTCAAATACAACCCTTTTAGAATGCTTTATATGTATTTTCTTTCTAATAACTTTTTTGAAGTCATGATGCTTAGATGATTTCGGGCATATGATTCTTGTGGTATTAAAAAACCTCTTTATTTATATTTTAGGGATATGCTAACTAGGGTTCTTATTGTGTTCAAGGAGCAAGGCATATGAAGTACCGTGAGTTGTTGAAATTATTAACAAAGTTGTTGGATCTACCAAGAAAGCAACCACTTCATCAATGTTGTAGTGGTGAAAGCTTAAAAAAAATGCATAGATACGATAATTTTGTCAACCTTTGAATACTTGACATTTATAGCCAACAACACACGCCAAACAAAATTGCTAGCATACTAAAGGAGAAAGAAGTTTGGGCTTAACTTTGATGCAACATACTCCCTCATAAACAAGAAAAAGCATTTTATGATCATTGGGATTTCCATAACACCAGGTAAAAACTAGTTTTCATCTTACACTATACAAGTTGCAGAATAGTTCATTTCCAAGTTTGTCTTTTTTTAATACATCTTTATCAGATAATCAACATCAACTAAATATTGATGGCTTATTTTGAGGTTTAGAGATGAAATGTGCACCCATGATCCTTGAGGAATATTGTAGATAATCAAGTGTTTCTAATCATTAATGTGCTCAAATAGTACTCATGTACAATACCAAGTTTTAATTGGTGGATTGTCACGTGTGAAAAGATGGTATTTGTTCAACATGAATGTTGATTCAAATATTTACAAGCAAGTAATCATTGGATGGGTAAAAATGGCATACATCTATAAATATCAAGTTATCTCATTATCTCTCTGATTTATTTATTGGTGACTGCACTAACATATCTCAACTCATCTCATTATGCATTTAATTATCTCATTATCTTTCTGATTTATTTATTGGTGACTGCACTAACATATGTCAACTCATCTCATTATGCATTTAATTTGTCTATTGGTGACTATGTATTTTAACTTAATGAAGTTATTACAACATCCAAGTGTGCAGCAACCAATTCACTACATTAAATTGTTGATGGGATTGTGTACAGTGTCTTTTATATCTTATATATCTAACAATGATTAAATAATATGCCAATGTTTTTCTTAAGATAGATAGTGTAATATCCCCCGGCAGAGCCCCAGTTGTAATTATGAATTGTAAACATGTTTTTTAGGCTGGTGAGCCGAGTTATAATAAGCTAGAAGGCTTATGTGATGATTAGACCAGAGAGCCTGGGATGCTAAGGCCAGTAGCCTAATTTTTTTATATGTAATTATGCAGATCATTAATAAAAATTATACATCGTTGCGTGTAGACCGACCACGAAGAAAGAGTGATGGGGGACTAAGCTCCACTAGGTAGGGTAAGGGAGGGGACTAAGTGTCTAAGCCTAGGGGATAAGCTAGAGGGCTTACCTCTAAGGGATTAATATTTTATTATTATTTCCCAAAATCTTTGGTTGACATAAGTCATGTTGTCCTAAGTTCCTGGGAAAAAGGGGAACGAGTGCTAAGTGAAACTCATGCAGCTTCAGAAAGACATTTGTCAACCTGGGCGCATGCATTTTATAGCTAGGAAAGCCAGCTCATTGGGGGTTCGATTCCCATTCTGGCGTTGCTCCCCATCCTTGTGTCTGGACCAGTTTCGATTTTCTTCACGACCCTTACGATTCTTTGGAAATCTATCACCCTTCCCAATTGACCAGGGATTCCTGCATTGAACCAGTTCTCCATCATCATCGCCTTTGTATCTAGTACGCACCTTTGGAATCCTGCAGTTGTACTTGAGTTATACCATGTATCTCTTGTGAAGCTCGACGCATTTGTATTCGCTTGAGCCGTGTTGTGTCTTAGCATTTGGTTGTTGCCATTTTCGGTGTCCATACCTGTTTTTTGTTGTTGTCGTCACCCGTGTGTTAGTTGAATGTTGTTGTTGTATTTCTTAGGAGATGAATTGAAGAAGAAGGTTGTCATGCCTGTGAGAAAATATCCCAGATGAGAGAGTTTGATGGGAAATGAGTTCTCCTGGAGGGAGTCCTATAGCAGCTACAGTACTCTGAGACTTCCAATCCAGCCTGTTGTTGAAGCCCAAGGTAAGGGAGGTATAGTAGTCGATGTGTTGATATTATGGTAGTTGCGGGAGGTATTTACCTCCACGTGTAAGCCTAACGAGAATAGAATATTCTGGGAAGCAAGAAGAAACCTTAATTAGTTGGCTAATAACCCTAGAAGACAAGTTGGCTCAAGAGGATAGTTTGTATTAGGTTATTAGCCTCCAAGAGAAGAAGATGGCTAAAGGAAATATTATATACTAAGTAAATAGGCACCCAGAATGAGAAGTCGGCCCAAGCGGTTTGCCAGTTTTAGTATAAATACAGGAGGCCAGTCTTCATTCTGGCAGGCATTTCTCAGAACTGCAGAAGCAACACTTGTGTGCACTGCAGTTGACCAGTTGTGTGCAAGTTTGGAGGAGATTTTTTGTTGCAGCTGCTGCAGCTAGTAGATTTCAGTTTTGTTTTGGACTCTCTTGGTTATGGTTTGGACTCTCTGATTAGCTATTTTTACTCTCGATTGGTGCGTTATCCTTGGATAAATGTGCACCACCTTTGTTTGGCTATCTAACCTAGGGTTTCCTTCCGGAATGATTCCCTGTCAAGGTTAAGGTGCTCGGGGGTATGTAATGATCCCAAGCCATTATGCAAGGATCATCATTGTTTTGGTGTCTTTTAAAAGCTTTTTCCTGGTTGTGGTATTTCGTCAAACACTTTGTTGATCTACTTTTTAGATGTGTTTATGTGTGTGTATGCAGCAAATAACAGAAAGAGATAACCATGGAACATACCTCAACCATATGCAATAAGATAGACAAGCCAAAACATCTCAATTCTTCTTTATTCATAAAATAGAGAAACCTGCTACAATGAAGATGTCGATCTGAAATGCTCAACAGATGACCAAGAAGATAGACAATAGATAAGAGCTGCTACAAAATGCTCCCGCTAATACAAAAAATGCCTCCAAAGGCTGAATAAGAAATGAAGCTCAATACAAGCAGAACTGAATGCCAAACTCTCCAGCTGAAGAATGCCACGCTCCAATAGAAGGCTGAAACCCTCAATAACTCGGCCCTTCTTCCAAAAGTGTCCAATGACCCTAAGAAATATGTCCTCTGATAGATCGGGTGATGGTAAGAAAAACCCAGGTGACCGAAACTCCAAGATCCCTCTCAATCTCTGTAGATCTGAAATCCCCCACAGGATGACTAAAACCCTAGATAATTTGATCCTACTGAAGGAGGCCTCCAAATTCTCTGAAAATATCCATAAATATAGATCGGGGCACTACAAGTCACTAGGTGAAGTCTGAGGGTCAGATCTGAAGTGTAACCCCTCCAAACGGACTAGATCTGGATCTCAAAAATGCCTTCCTTCTCTTCAATTCACCCCATTGCTCAAGAAATAATATGAGCCATAAAATTGTCTCAGAAAGCACTAGATCTGATGTCCAAGGCCCTACAATGAAAACCCAAGTGATAGAATCCTCAACGGCCCTGCCAATCTCCTACAACGAATCTCTCTCCAAAGATGGTGCACCCCTCTTGCTGGAATCCCTCAACTGGTGCGCCCTCTCTCTATCTGCACATGAAACTGATGTAGAATCCTCCTGCAATTGAGTAGATATGGAACTAGAATGGTTTGGGAGAGTATTGCATCTCTGAGACCAAGCTTGGGACAAGATAGGTGGAATCTTTCACCACCGAATCGTCCTCTAGGGTTTGTTATGTCAAAACCCTCAAAACCCCAAAGAGGTGGGCTCACTAGCTAAAGCTAGATATCAAAATAAGATCATACATGAATGAATGAAAAGAGGCCCTTGCCTTTCCTTTATACTTTTTGGCTCACCTTGTCCCTCCAAAGTGACTTTCATTTTATTAATATTTAATTAATTAATTAATTAACCTTTTTACCTTTGAAAATCTCCTTATCTCTCCTTGTGGCTTCCCTAGCCACTGAAAGTCACTTCTAGCCATCCCATCATGTAGTGTTGCTCCTCTCGATTCCAATGAGCTATTACACTGAGGGGTTCCTCCAAGTAATGTGCCCAAAATGACCTCTTCAGTGAATTCCATTGACTTATAGCTCAAAATAGTCAAAATCATGGAAATCGTCGGAATGCAACGAAACCAAAGCCAACCTGTGTGGAATGGCTCATAATGATGGAATATGATCATCAACACAAGATGGACCCCACAATGCCTCTCAAATACCCATGTACTCTCTCTAGCATCCATTTGGCTACTCTGGTCATCATAAATCTTTGCCCTGTGATGATGTCCCAAAGTGGGGACATTATAGGGTAGTTTTGGCCTATGGTTGGGTGACAATAATGATATTGTCTATGGTTAAACGAGCACATCCATCATATTCTAATAGGTTATGGGCCCGCACCTCCTTCATTCAGTCTAACCACTGGAAGGGAGCATAGCCATAAGGATACTAAGCTCGTTGAATAATTGTCGCTAGGGTTTCTAGCAGGAGCAGATACTAAAGCATTGTTGCTAGGGTTACTAGCAGGTGCAGTCGCAGAAACCCTAACCCTCTCGTTGAGGCAACTTAAGTGAATGGATTGACCTAATTTTTTGATAGACCAGTGCGCCCTAGCCTAGCGCATCTCCTGGTACTCTCGGCAAGCTAAGACGTCAAGTTTTAGTTTTTGGTCAAATCTAGGGTTGACCAAGTCAAAGCAGCCATGAATTACTCTATGAATTCGAAAAACAAGTTAGAAGGGGATTCTAACTTCAGAGCATGGAAGACAAGGATTGACCTCATCCTTGCCAAGAATAAAGTGTTGGATATCCTGAAAGGAAAGATCGTGGAACCAGAGTTTGAAGAAGGAAAAGAGAAGGAATTGTAGAACGTCGCAGTTATGGAGAAGTTCAAAGACAATGACATCAATGCCATGAGTATCATAGTGGATTCTATAAAAGACCACTTGATACCCTACATCTCCCATCTTGATTCATCTAAGAAGATGTATGATGCCCTGACAAACCTCTTCTCAGTCAGAAACATTAGACAAGTAATGAGTCTGAAGAATGAGCTCTGTGACATGAAGATGAATGATGATGACAACATAACATCATACTTTGTGAGAATCTCTCAGTTAAGAGATCAAATACAAGCTATTGAAGAGATCATCTCAGAGAAGGAATTGGAAAACATAGTACTCAATGGTCTTCCCAAGACATGGGGTGCATTTTTCGCAAGCATGAACACAAGGAAGGAGTATCCTACATTTGAAGAACTTTGGACTTGATGTGCACAAGAAGAATCAAGGATTAGTGCAAAAGAGAAACCCCAAAACAAGTACGATGATCAAGCCTTCACAACAAGGTTCAAGGATTTCAGAAATAAAAAGAAGTTTGGTTCTAGGAAGAAACCGAATCAAGAGAAAGATATGTCAAGAATACAATGCTTCAATTGTCGAAAGTATGGTCACTACAAGAATCATTTTCCCGAGCTAAAGAAAAGGAAGGAGACACATGAAGCATCAGTTGTCAAAGAAAAGGAACCTACAAAGAAGACTAAGCAGGACAAAACAATCTTCTTCTTCTAATACAAGGTAACAATACTCTTCATAGTTCTTGTACATACCATGTTTTTTTGTACATATCTTGCATATCTATTTCTTAGAAGATAATATGTTCCAAGAGAAACTATACCTATGGAAGAACAACATGATAAGGATTGCTATCATTATGACTACAAGTCAGACAATACACATGAAAGGATGAAGTACATCAAACAATTCATGTGTAAGTTATTACATAAGTAACAGCTGCAAGATAAGCCAAAATCATAATCAATCTTGAAGAAACCTAGAAGAAGTAAAGACAGAAAGAAGTCAACAATCAAGAGGAAATTGGAGAAAGACTTATGACATCTTGCAGAAGGCAATAAGGATGCAGACGGAAGCATGGACTATGTTAGATGGAGGGAGTCGATTATATACTTCCAAAAGAAAAACATGCACTCATACATGAAGCAAGGATTAGGAGGGAGCTAATCCTATGATCCATTGAAGATGATGAAGTATATATCCATGGTAGCATCCATGAAAAGAAGTACATGTTCAGTTTGAATTTAGAAGAAGTCTTCTTCGAAAATAAACCTTAAAGTATCCCTAGTTGTCCATCCACATCCATGATCCTATGATGAAAGAAAGAAGTTGGAATCTTCAGGGCGTGGAATCTATAGAAAATTCCATGGACCTAAGAGCTAAAGAGAAACATGAGGAAGAACATGAAGACTCTAAGAGAGAAAGAAAAGTAGAACAACCAGTCATTGTATTGAGAATCACAAGATTACCAGCCTGATTTGAACTCACTAAAAGCAATCAAGCAGAGGAAATGAAAGTTGGGATGAAGAACATTGTATGGAAGACTCATGAATGTAAGAATTGCGAGATACAGAACTAGATGTTCTCCCAGATGGAGGGAGAAGACTATGATGATTGCTTGTTCCAGTAAACCAAATATATCTCTACATGAGCCATTATATCGTCTGCAATATCCATGGGTTGGAATTGTCATCAGATGAATGCAAAAGATGTTCTCCAGAATAATTGAACAAAGAGCATATGTAGAGCAACCTCAAGGCTTTGAGGTATACTAGAAAGAGACCCGTGTCTGTAAATGAAAGAATATTTTGTATGGACTCAAACAACTTGGTGCAAAGCTTCTCATGCACAGCAGAAGCATGGTGAAAATATTCTATGATAAAATTCAGAATGGTTACTCAAAAGTCTAGGATGATGGATTTCTAATCCATGACAAACTCTCATGATGAAAGAAGAAGTGCCACATGGATATGTTCAAGTTTGAGCCTTGCCACGATGTTATGAGCTACCAAAAAACAAAGGAGTTGAATTCAACTATGATATACTGTAATGATCAGAGCTATATGAAACCTTCAGAGAAAACCAATGTTTCATAAAGACCGAAGTACATTGAGATCAAGCATTACATTCTCCATGATGAAGTCCAGAGAAAAGAAAGTGGTTCTCCAATATATATCTCCACAAATGAGCAGATAAGCAGACATTTTGGTAAAGCCTTTGTCCAAGATGAAAGAGTTTGCATACTCAAGTTGGAGCTCGTAGAGACAACTTCCTTATTGAAAAAGGAAGAGATGACTCCCATGTTGGGAGGGAGAACTGATGTGTTATTTTCTTATGGACAATCATTTTTTAGTTCGAAAAATGGTCCAAGATGAGAAGTTCCTTTCCAGTTCAGATAGTGGTTTGATATTTCTGACGGACAAGCATTTTCCAGTTTGGAAAATGGTCCAGATCGGACGGTCATTTTCGTAATGAAAATCGTTCTATGGATTGTTGATGTACCATAGACAGTGATTCCCCTTGTGGCTAATATTAAGAATGGTCTAGGACAGTCTCTCTTCTTGACGGTCACTCTCAGTAGTTGTCAAGAAAATTGTTCTACCTCACTGGATAGTCATTCTCTCGAAGCTCACAGTTGTGAGTTGTTTCGAAGAATGGTCCGTTTTAGAGGTTGGTGCAAGATAGTCATTTCCTTAGGAAATGGTTTGGACAGTCATTCCCTAGGGAAGATTCATTACCTCCAAGTTGCACATTGTTTAGTGCCATAGAAATGGCCCAGATAGGTGAATTGTCCAGGTTCAGCAATCTGGGACAGACATTCCCTAGGGCAGATTCATTCTCTCTAGGTTGCACTTTGTTTAGTGTCAGAGGAATGGCCCAGATAGGTGAATGGTCCAATCTCAAAAATCGGGACAGTTATTATTCCTTTCTTGAGAAGAATAGTCCAAATAGCTCATCATTGATGTTTAACCTTCTGAGGGAAGATGCTCTTCCATATCTCATAGATGTGAGTGGAAGAATGGCCCAAATGATTCAGTTTATATCATAACAATGTTTTATGTGTAGGCTGATATCAAATGATTGTTATGGAGACTGTATGTCTCTAGACAGTATATGTATGCTACTGTGGTGGATGTGTTCCATTGATTGTGACTATRCGTCACTAATCAAGTATATGTGTGCTACTTGGTGTGGTAGTGTACCACTGAATTCTAGTTGTATACTACTATGGATAGACACAGTTGTGTTGTATTGAATGATATTGTTCTGATTGCCTTGAAGACTATCAATAGTGTTGGAAATGATTATCAGCTAGATGGATGATCAATGGACAGAGATTTCCCAGACGAAAAATGGTCCAGGACATTTATTCTTCTAGGACATATGTCTGGATTAGAAGAATGGTTCTTGTGTCACTCTATGGATTGAGTGACTTATCCAACATCATGTCTGATTACTCAGATGGAGTATGGTTTCGAGAGATGATGAAGTTGATGACATTGATAGTGATGATGGTGCTCATGATCTAATCATGAGATAGTCTATACAACTATGTTTATGCTACCGGGTGAATGGTATGTTTGTGCTCAAGACCATTACCTTCAATAACTCCCTAGCTAGGAGGGAGTGTTGATATTATTGTAGCTGCAGGAGGTATTTACCTCCACGTGTAAATCTGACGAGAATAGAATATTCTATGAAGCAATAAGAAACCTTAATTAGTTGGCTAATAACCCTAGAAGACAAGTCGGCTCAAGAGGATAATTTGTATTAGGTTCTTAGCCTCCAAGAGAAGAAGTCGGATAAAGGAAATATTATATACTAAGTAAATAGGCACCCAGAATGAGAATTTGGCCCAGGCATTTTGCCAGTTTTAGTATAAATACAGGAGGCCAGTCTTCAATCTGGCAGGGATTTCTCAGAACTGCAGAAGCATCACTTGTGCGCACTGCACTTGGTCAGTTGTGTGCAAGTTTGGAGGAGAGTTGTTGTTGCAGCTGCTCTAGCTAGAAGATTTCGGTTTTGGCTTGGACTCTCTTGGTTATGGTTTCGACTCTTTGATCAGCTATTGTTACTCTGGCTTGGTGTGTTATCCTTGGAGAAAGGTGTGCCACCTTTGTTTTTCTATCTAGCCTAGAGATTCGGCCTATGGTTGGGTGACAATATTGATATTGTCTATGGTTAAACAAGCACATCCATCATATTCTAACACGATGGACTTGTATTAGTGAAGGTGTACCCTCCTGGGGTGGAGCACGTGTGTGGGGAATGAAGTTTTGTGGGTTGTGGGCGTAAGTGACTTCTAGGATAAAATATCATTCTTGTTGTTTTGTGCAACTTCCTTGTTGTCCTTGCCAAGCCTAGAATTCCCTTTCTCGATGGAGTTTAGTCCCAGCTCGGAGGTGACCTACTACTGAGCATGATGAGTAGCATGGTCTATGGCTGGGAGGTTCGTGGAAGGTCTGCACGCAGTTGGTGTACTTCAATTGAAAGATAATTACCCATTCATATGTTCATTTAAATGATGTGTATATGTATATGTGTTATAATTGATGAATATTGCATGTATATGTTGTTATATTATGGATTTTGCCTATGAGTAATGCATGTATGTTTTTATTGTTATTTCCAAATTAATCTATGTATTTATAGAATATGTTGTTTGTTTATGTTTATATTTATATGCATATGATAATTGTTGTTTCTATGAGTAGCATGGCCCGACCTGGGAGGTCGGGGGTGTTACAAACTGATATCAGAGTATAGAAAAACAATGATTCAGTCGTTAGGTAGCACTACTCGGCAGGGGTTGGTGATCAGGGACGTTACAAAATGGTATCAGAGCCATGGTTTCGACATTGAGCCTGGATGGGTCATGTTAGTGGTTAACGAGACAAATATTTCAGAGTGAATTGTTGTCGAAAGGGACAAAATTCGAGGTTCAGAGCATCGTTAGGTGCAAGGAGTGCGTCGACAGATTCTTTGACTCAAAAATATCAGGAGAAATGAATTGATTTTTCTCGTGAAGGGACGCAAAGTTCTATTGCAAGGAGTGCACAGATCAGAAATTCGACTAAGTGTTGAAGCAACCCTCTAAGGAGAAAGCAGTTCGAGAAACAAAGCTCAGGAGAGATAGCGGGAAGAAATATTCAAAGGGGGAGAAACTCTCAAGGTTTAACGATTTAACGACTAGGATTTCTTCAGGACGAAATGGAGTCACCCTAGACCATCAGATCTGGAAAAGTTGTGAGGCGGTTAGCCGTGAGTTCCTTTGGAAATCCGCAAAGTAACAGAGTCTGTATGTGTCGTCGATCTGAGAGAGAGGATACGTGGCAGAAATCCTTGGACTTCGGGTGAAAGCACTCCAGGAGAAAGCGAGTGTGGAGAGGTTGAAACTCCCAAAGCCCGAAGAGCCAAAGTGATTTGTAGTCGTCGATTTGTAGTAGACAAGCGTTGATAGATCATTGACTTTGGATGAAATCACTCTGGGAGAAAGCAAGTGTGGAGAGGTTGAAACTTTCGAAGCCCGAAATTTTGGAGTGACGTGGCATGATGATGTCATCAGGAATGATGTGGATACATGGGATGTGTCCCATGTTTCAGTGGGTTTCAGACCCATCAAAGATTGAGATTCCATTTTGAATGTAACACATGTCACCCATCTGATTGGGCCACATGTCAGCCGCTAGTATTCCCCCACGTGGCATTATGTTTGAGCATGGTTAGTGGGCCCACATTGGCGTTGATCATCATACACCAAGATCGACGGATAGGAGGCATTCCAGGGACCCAAGTTGCACGGGAGTTAATTCCCCAAGGTGATCTCGCAATCCAAACCACGGTATCACCGCGGGGTTACATGTCACCGTCAAAATAATTGTGGTGTGAAAGGCGGGTTACTCCAAACCGTTGATGTGTTCCCCCACAAATTGAAAGGCATTAATTGATGTGACATGATAGTGCTCGAACATCGAAACCCTGAGCTAGTGGATGCGTGGTGATAGGAGACTAATGTYGGAGGAAGGACACTCTGGAGGAAAACGGAACGTGTGGGCCACAAAATCCCAAAGCCCGAAGTGTCGAATGATTGACAGTCATTGATATGTTGAAGGACATGCGACAAGTGGAGGTCTACTCTGGAAGATCAGCACCCCAGAGAGAAAGGAGTTAGGAACTTCTGAAGCTGGACTTCTGAAAGCTGGAGGCCCGAAGTCCTGAATAACCACCATCGACCTAGACCACAACCTGTGGTCGCATGGGTTGGGGGCTGAGAGAAAGGGGCTAGTGCCCGAAAATTATTGCAGAGCAGTGCAGAGATTAGAAAGAAAATATCTGCGAGGATTCTTGATTGATCGAGAACTGTAGAATGAAATATGAAATCTTTCCTTGATTCAGATTGATTTAGGAATACTGTGGAAATTGTTAAGGACTGATGGCCTAGCAATTTTGATTGATTTCACATTGTTTTTGCAGAGTTAAACAACAACTAAATTAGATAAGGATTAGCTCAGAGAAAAGAGATCAACTGCACAAGGAATGCATCAGAGAAGAAGCACAAGTTTTAAAGGATCATAGATTTCTTCTCAAAGCTCAGAATTGAGCAAGGAAGCAGTCATTGGAAAGATCTCGAAAAGAGGATTCCAGGTGGAGAAAGCCATCTGCGATACATGATAATGCATGAACCATAATTTATATGGAGATGCAAATCATGGGAATAAGGAAAGATTTATGGAATATGAAAGAGTTTGGAGACAAGATGTGACATCTCCAAAGATCAGTCCTATAGATTGGAGGTAACACCTCCATTATTGCTAACAAAGTGCACAGTGGAAGCATGGAATGAAGGTCATCAAATATGGCATGGCATGACAGAAGTTGATTTTTCCAGTCAAGTTGAAAAATCAGATGGGTCATGTCAGGAGAAAATAATAATTCATCAAGATAATACCAGTGTTGATATGATCAGTCATGGAAAGGCTAAACCAAATTGCTTCAAGAAAGAAGTTGGTGTTAACTATCCAAGGTTACTCAGAGAACATGACTAGAAATATAATTGGGTCATGAAGGAATTGGATCAGAGGGATCCAAATAATAGGAGAATGTTGAAAGTTAATATCAGCATAATATGTGGTGGCAAGTATGCAAAGTAGACAAGGAAAAACTCCTGGATGGAGTCAATTCCATGAACATCCTAAGATAATGGAAGAAGAAATCATGAAATAGATATCAAGTTAATAGGAATGCATGTCAACACTCCAGGAAGGAAATATAGAATAGTAGAGGATTGTTGATGCACTCCAAAGGTGTGAAGGTATTTCCATAAGAGCATGGATATATCAAGTCAAGAATAAGCTAAAAGTGAAGTGACTTCTAAAGAGAAATCAATAAGGAACCAAGAAGAAGAAAATGGTTCTAAGCATGGTTTTGAATGCAGAGGAGATGGTGTCTGACAAGAAGCCGTCTTAAGTGACATAGGGCCATGAGTGACAATCCAAAAGGTTGGAGGTATCACTTGAATCTATGATGGTAAGGTGAAAGAAGTACTTCAGTTAATTTTGTGCAGCTAGCAAAGGGGGCATATGTGCATCCTTACAATATGTTAGAGATTGGATAGGTAAGTCAAGATTGAAGACTTATGGGATCAACAAGGAAAAGTTGCACATGGCAAAGAATTTTCTGAAATTGTGGTAGCACTGCAGCAGTTGAATTAGGGTTGGTTGAACAACCATAAGCAGAAAAATAATTCTTTCATGTTGCAAGTGTTGTTGATGATGTTGCTACATATGGAAGGAAGCAACAGAAACTTGAAGGTTGGTTAGGTTTGATAAAAGAAGCATTAAATCTTCTACTGCCATCAACCATACAAGTAACATCAAAATTATTAATAGAAGTCATGTAGGTATGAATTTTTATTACTCTTTTTGCATAATTGTTGAAGGGAATTTAGGTAAGAATTTCCTCAGCCATAGTTATTTTGTTAAATCACACGATTATATTATTTGAATGCATACCACTAGATGTGGTAAAGGCTGGAGGCCTATATTAATTCAAATATTTTTAGCTTCGGAATGCACACACTGACATAGTAGAATTTCATGTTAATTTGGTTATGGGGTAATAACCAAAGAATTAAAAGATAATAACTTGTTATAGGAATGAATGACAGTAAGCTAGTCATGTATGAGACCAAGACATGGTTGGATATGTCAAGGTATGGATATGGAAAGGTTATGAGCCACACATGTATTAAAATCTTCCTACCTTTAAATAAAATTGGACTGCAACCTTTTTGCTAACACTAATGAATACCACAGAATTATATTCTTAGTGTAGTGTTCGGGTCGAAAAGGAAGGTATCCAATTAATTAGGAAGACAATAGGAAGTGTGTGGAGAATGTGTCAACACATTGGCCAGAATTCCAACTTATGGATGGTGAGATACATGACTGAGATAAAGAGCATTATGTAATTCAATGCAATGTGCACTGAATAAGTATGCATTGAGAATTGCACTCGTGCATAGTAAGTGATAGAATTGTGTACTATATGCAATGGTTGAATGTGTTTTGTAAGTACATGCATATATATTATTGCATGGAAATAATTGTTACTAACAACTGAAATGTTGTGAACTCATGAAGTTGAGGACATTTCAGGGAGGTGTTAGACATTGCAACGGGAAAGTTGCAAGTCAAGTAGTCACATGAGCATTGACTAAAGGAAATTTTCTTTTTCAGAAAAAGAAGTAATGAACTTACAGATATTACTGTGAACATGCATATGCATAGAATGATGAGTTATTCTATTTTATTAAATTGTTTGGTAATTGTGATTGAATTGCTAGGTGAAAGAAATTCTAAGATCACTGCATAGAGTTTTGTGTTAATATTATGGTAGTTGTGGGAGGTATTTACCTCCACGTGTAAACCTGACGAGAATAGAAGACTCTGAAAATCAATAGAAAACCCTAATGAGTTGGCTAATAACCCTAGAAGTCTTGTCGGCTCAAGAAGATAATTTATATTAGGTTATTAGCCTCCAAGAGAAGAAGTCGGCCAGAAATAATAATAATATACTGAACAGACACATATCCAGAAGGAGAACCACTATAAATAGGGTGCCAGTTCTCATTTGACAAATCTCAGAATTGCAGAGAGAAACCGGTGCGCACTGCAGTTCCCAGTTTGGTGCGCACATGTGGAGGAGAGCTGCAGGTGCAGCTGCTACAGCAACCAGTTTCAGTATTGGCTTGGACTATCTCTTGGCTAGGGTTTGGACTATCTGATCAGCTATTGTTGGAGCACTATCCTTGGAGGGAGATGTACTACACCTTGTTTGGCTATCTAGCCTAGGGTTTGCTTCCGGAGTAATTCTCAGTCAAGGTTAAGGTGCTCGGAGAGTGGCTTCGGCCTATGGTTGGGTGGCGAGGGTATCGTCAATGGTAAAATGAGCACACAATATTCTATATTCTAACAGGTTATGGGCCCACACCTCCTTCATTCATTCTAAAATCTAGAAGGAAGCATAGCCGCTAGGATATTGAGCTCATTGAGGAACTACCGCTAGGGTTACTAGCAGAAGCATTTTCCAAGACACTATCGCTAGGGTTACTAGCAGGAGCAGTTGCAGAAACCCTAAACCTCTTGTTGAGGCACCTTAAGTGAATGGATTGAGCTAATCTCTAGATAGATCAGTGCACTATAGCCTAGCACATTCCTTGATACTCTCAGCAAGCCAAGACGTGAAGATTGAGTTTGTGGTCAAATCTAGGGTTTGACCAAGTCAAAGCAGCCATGACTTATTCTATGAAGTCAGAGAACAAGTTATATGGAGCCTCTAAATTCAGAGCGTGGAAGACAAGGATTGACCTCATCCTTGCCAAGAATAAAGTGTTGGATATTGTGAAACTAGAGTTTGAAGAAGGAAAAGAGAAGGAACCACAGAACATTGCAGCTATGGAGAAGTTTAAATATGTTGACATCAATGCCATGAGTATCATAGTGGATTCTACAAAATACCACTTGATACCCCACATCTCCCATCTTGACTCATCGAAGAAGATGTACGATTCCCTAACAAATCTCTTCTCAGTGAGAAACATTGGACAAGTTATGAGTCTGAAGAATGAGCTCCGTAACATGAAGATGAATGATGACGACAACATAACATCATACTTTGTAAGCAAGTCCCAACTAAGAGATCAACTATAAGCTATTGAAGAGATCACTTCAGAAAAGGAATTGGTGAACATAGAACTCAATGGTCTTCCCAAGACATGGCATGCATTTGCTGCAAGCATGAACACAAGGAAGAAGTACCCAACATTTGAAGAACTTTGGACTTGTTGTGCTCAAGAAGAATCAAGGATCAATACAAAAGAGAAACCCCAAAAGAAGTACGACGATCAATCTTTCACAGCAAGATTCAAGAACTTCAGGAACAAAAGAAATTTTGGTTCAAGGAGGAAGCCAAATCAAGAGAAAGAAATTTCAGAAGTGAAATGCTTCAACTGTCGAAAGTATGGTCACTACAAGAATCATTGTCCCGAGCTAAAGAAAAGGAAGGAGAAACATGAAGCATCGATTTCCAAAGAAAAGGAACCTACAAAGAAGACTAAGCATGATGGAAGAGACTTCTTCTTATAAAAGGTAAACAACACTCTTCTTATTTCTTGTTTGCATCATCTCTGTACATATCTCGTTTGCATCGTCTCTGTACATATCTTGTTTGCATCATCTTTGTACATATCTTGTATATCCATATCTTGGAAGATAATGTGTTCCAAGAAGAACTATACCTATGGAATAACAAACAAGATGAAAAAAGATATCATTAGATAATACACATGAAAGAATGAAATACAAATCATGTGGAAGCTATTGCAAGATAAGTCGAATCAATCATGAAGAGAATTGGAAGAAGCAAAAACAGAAAAAAGTCAGCAATCGAGAGGAAATTGGAAAAGGACTTATGACGTTTTGTAGAAAACAACAAGATGGAAGCAAGAGAGCCAATTATACATTGCAGAAGACAATACGGATGCAGATGGAAGCGTGTACTCTGTTAGACAAGAGAACCAATTATACATTGCAGAAGACAATAAGGATGCATATGGAAGAATGGACTCTGTTAGACGGAGGGAGTCGGTTATATGCACTTATACATGAAGCAAGGATTAGGAGGGAGCTAATCCTATGATTCATTGAAGATGATGAAATATATATATCCATGGTAGCAGTCATTGAAGACAGTACGTGTTCAGTTCAACTGCAGAAGAAGACTTCTTCGAAGAGAAGCCTTAAATTATTCTTGGTTGTCCATCCAGATCCGTGATCCTATGATGAAAGGAAGAAGTGGAATCGCTAGGGAATGGAATCTATAAGAAACTCCATGGACCCAAGAGATAAGGAAAAACATGAAGAAGAACATGAAGATTCCAAGAAAGAAAGAAAATCCAGAACAACCAGTCATAATATTAAGAATCAAAAGATTACTAGCCTGATATGAACTCAATAAAAACAATCAAGCAGAAGAACTGGAAGTCGTGATGAAGAACGGTGTATAGAAGACTCATGAATAAAAGCATTACAAGATCCAAAAACTAGAGGTTCTCCCAGATGGAGGGAGAAGACTATGATGATTACTTGTTCCAGTAAACCAGACTTATCTCTACATAAGTCATTATATCATCCGCAACATCCATGAGTCGGAATTCTACATCAAATGAATGCAAAGAATGTTCTCCAGAGAAATTGAATAAAGAGCATATGAAGAGAAATCTCAAGACTTTGAGGCATACCAGAAAGAGACTCTTGTATGTAGATAAAAAGAAGATAACTTGGTGGAGAACCTCCAGTGCACAGCAGAAGCATGGTGAAGATTTCCTATAACATCAAGATGACTACTCAGTAGATCAGATCTCATGATGACAGAAGAAGTGCCACATAGATATGTTCCAATTTTCCAACTATGATATACTCTATTGTTCAAGATCTACATGAAACCTTCACAATGTTCCAGACCAAAGTACATTTGAAATCAAGCATTACATTATCCGTAATGAAGTCCAGAAAGGAGAAAATGATTCTTCAATACATATCTCCACAGATGAGCAGATAAGCAGACATTTTGGTAAAGATTCTATCCAAGATGAAAGAGTTTGTGTACTCAAGCTAGAGCTTATTCCTTCTTATTAAAAAAGGAAGAAATGACTCTCCAATTTAGGAGGGAGAATTGAAAACATTATTAAATACATTCATCTTTAAATTTGAAAAATAGTCCATCTTGGACAAATGCTTTCCTGTTCAGAAAGTGGAATGAGACTTCTGACAGACAGTCACTTTCCATTGTGGTTAACATGGGAAGTAATCTGATTGTTGATGTATCATAGACAACGACTTCCCATTGTGGTTAACATGGGGAGTGGTCTAGGGCAGTCTCTCTTCTTGAGGGTTATTCAAGAAGACTGGCCCGCCTCGACGAACAGGGATTTCTCATTGTGGTTAACATGAGGAATGGTATTTTTTGGAGGTTGATGCAGGACAGTCTTTTCCTCTTGTGGTTAACAGAGGAAATGGTCTAGACAGACATTCCTTAAGGTTTATACATTCTCTCCAGGGTGCACTTTGATTAGTGTAGGAGGAATGTCCCAGGGTGGGGAATGATCCAGGCTCAGCAATTAGGGACAGACATTCCTTAGGGTTTATACATTCTCTCCAGGGTGCACTTTGATTAATGTAGGAGAAATGAACCAAGGTGGGGAATGGTCCAGGCTCAAAATTCCTTAGGGTTATACATTCTCTCCAGGGTGCACTTTGATTAGTGTAGGAAGAATTTCCCAGGGTGGGGAATGGTCCAGGTTCAGAAGATAGGACAGTTATTCTTCCTTTCTTGAGAATAATAGTCCAGATATCTCATTATTCTACTCTGAGGCAGATATTCTTTCAAAGCTCACGGATGTGAGTGAGATATTGGCCCAGATAATTCAGTTTATATCATAACATTGTTTCTGTGCAGGTTGCTATCAAATGTTTTTTATGAAGACTGTATGACAGTAGATGAAGAATACTGTGGTGGATATGTTCCACTGTTCGTGACTATACGTTGTTGATCAAGTACTTGTGTGTTACTTGGTGTGGTAGTGTGCCACTGGATTGTAGTTATGTACTACTATGGATAGACACAGTTGTGTTCTATCTTTTTCCTAATTTCCTTGAAGACTATTAGCAGTTTATTGGAGATAATCATCATCCAGACGAATGATGAACAGAGATTTTCCATACGAAAAATGGTTCAGAGCATTTACTCTTCTAGATTATAAGAATGGATCTTGTATCACTCTATGATTGACTTATCCATCATCATATCTAATTACTCATATGAAGTATGGTTTCAAGAGATGATGTAGCTGATAGTGATGGTGATGCTCATGATCTAGTCATGAGATAGTCTAAATGACTATGTTGATGCTACCAGGTAAATGGTATGTTTTTGTGCTCAAGACCATTACCTGTAATACCTCCCTAGCTAGGAGGGAGTGTTAATATTATGGTAGTTGTGGGAGGTATTTACCTCCATGTGTAAACCTGACGAGAATAGAAGACTCTGGAAAGCAATAGAAAACCCTATTGAGTTGGATAATAACCCTAGAAGTCTTGTCGGCTCAAGAAGATAATTTATATTAGGTTATTAGCCTCCAAGAGGAGAAGTCAACCAGAAATAATAATAATATATTGAACAGACAAATATCCAGAAGGAGAAGTTGACCCCAGCAAATCTGGCAGAACCACTATAAATACAGGGCGCCAGTTCTCATTTGAAAAATCTTAGAATTGCAGAGAGCAATTGGTGTGCACTGCAATTCCCAGTTTGGTGTGCACGTGTGGAGGAGAGTTGTAGGTGCATCTACTAGAGCAACCAGTTTCAGTATTGGCTTGGACTATCTCTTGGCTAGGGTTTGGACTATCTGATCAGCTATTGTTGGTGCGCTATCCTTGGAGGAATATGCGCTACACCTTGTTTCGCTATCTAGCCTAGGGTTTGCTTCCGGAGTAATTCTCAGACAAGGTTAAGGTGCTTGGAGGGTGGATTTTGCCTATGGTTGGGTGACGAGGGTATCGTCAATAGTAAAACGAGCACACCATCTTCTATATTCTAACATTTTGTACATATTGCAATTGAATTATTATGTACAGGAAATACTGACAATTTGTTGGTTGTATGCAAGATGAAGCATTGCAGGAAAAATGGTATGTAGTTTGGTGCATGTGGAAAACCACAAGGACGGCTACATTCATAATATGGCAACAACCAAAAAGAATTATGAAATATAATTTCATGTTTTGGGGGAAAAGTTGAAATCCATTTTGAACTAAGTTTGAGTTCCTAAATGAATTATTTTATGTTCTCTCATGATAACTGCATGTGTGTGATGCAGATGAGACAATATTGGCTAAAGTGAGAATGTTGGAAGAAGAACTACTGATAGAGACAATGAAGCCCTTTAATGGAGGACCTTGGTGAGAGGCTCTGGTAGTGGGTTGGTGCTCTCCTTGCATGTGAAATCCTTGGCAAGATGGATCGTTGACAGACTATGTAGCAGTGAAAGGATACCTGAGCCTAGAAGGGTGAGTTCAAAAAGGAAGAGGCAACTTAGAAATGCTTATGGCGTGGTATTTTCCATAAGGAGGGTGTGTCAAATGGTATAGTGAGCTGGATTATTCTTGAAATAGCTCTATAGAGTAGAGCAAATGAATTACAGTTGCAGTGTGAACACCATAATTGGTGTTGGAAAGTGGAGCACCAGGTGGATAATAGGCTTCCAATAGCTAAAGCCTGGAGCTTTTTGAAGAATTTTTTTGAATTATATATGTATAAACAAGTTGCACCGAGGACAGTGCAAAAATAAGGGGAGGGAATTGTAATATCCACCAGCAGAGCCTCAGTTGTAATTATGAATCGTAAACAAGTTTTTTAGGTTGGTGAGCCGAGTTATAATAAGCTAGGGGGATTATGTGATGATTAGGCCAGACAGCCTAGGATGTGAAGGCCAAGAGCCTGATTTTTGTATATGTAATTATGTAGATCATTAATAAAAATTATACATCGTTGCGTGTAGACCGACCACGAAGAAAGAGTGATGGGGGACTAAGCTCCACTAGGTAGGGTAAGGGAGGGGGCTAAGTGTCTAGGCCTATGGGATAAGCTAGAGGGATTACCTCTAAGGGAATATTATTTTATTATTATTTCCAAAAAGCTATGGTTGAAATAAGCCATGTTGTCCTAAGTTACTGGGAAAAAGGGGAACGAGTGCTAAGTGGAACTCATGCAGCTTCATAAAGACATGTGCCAACCTGGGCACATGTATTTTATAGCTGGGAAATCCAGCTCATTGGGGGTTCGCTTCCCATTCTAGTGTTTCTCCCCGTCCTTACGTCTGGACCAGTTTTGAGTTTCCTCATGACCCTTACGATTCTCTGGAAGTCTGTCACCCTTCCCAATTGACCAGGGATTCATGCATTTAACCAGTTATCCATCGTCATCGTCTTTGTATCTAGTAAGAACATTTGGAAACCTGCAGTCATACTTGAGTTATCCTGTGTGTCTCATGTGAATCCCGATGCATTTGTATTCGCCTGAACCGTGTTGTGTCTTAGTGTTTGGTTGTTGCCATTTTCGGTGTCCACACTCGTTTTCTGTTGTTGTCGTCACCCGTGTGTTAGCTGAATGATGTTGTTGTATTTCTTAGGAGATGAATTGAAGAAGCAGGTTGTTATGCCTTTGAGAAACTCTCCTAGGTGAGAGAGTTTGTTGGGAAGTGAGTTCTCCTGGAGGGAGTCTTGTAGCAACTACAGTACTCTGAGACTTCTGATACAGCATGTTGTTGAAGCCCAAGGTAAGGGAGGTGTAGTAGTCAATGGACTTGTATTAGTGAAGATGTACCCTCCTGGGGTGGAGCAGGTATTGTGGGGAATGAGGGCTTGTGGGTTGTGGGAATAAGTGACTCCTCAAATAAAATATCATTCCTATTTTTTTTTGCAACTTCCTTGTTGTCCTTTCCAAGCCTAGAATTCCCTTGCCCAGTGGAGTTTAGTCTCAGCTCGGGGGTGACCCACTGTTGAGCGTGATGAGAAGCATGGTATATGGTTGGGAGGTTTGTGGAAGGTCTACACGCAGTTGGTGTACTTCAATTGAAAGATAAGTACCCATTCCTATGTTCATTTACATGTTGTGTATATGTACATGTGTTATAATTGATGAATATTGCATGTATATGTTGTTATATTATGGGTTTTGCCTGTGAGTACTGCATGTATGCTTTTATTGTTATTTCCACACTAATCTACGTATGAACAGAATATGTTGTTTGTTTATGTTTATATTTATATGCATATGATAATGGTTGTTTCTATGAGTAGCATGGCCCGACCTGGGTGGTCGGGGGTGTTACAAACTGGTATCACAGCAGAGAAAAACAATGATTCAGTCGTTAGGTAGTGCTACCCGGCAAGGGTTGGTGGTCGGGGACGTTACAGATAGGGAGAGATTTCTATGATAACTACAATTTTTTGATAGTTTCCTTGTGTAATATATTGCACAAATCTTCCTTGAAACTATTATCTAGATAAAACTCAACAAATTCCCAATGTCTGATTGATACAAGCATGTTGTGTGTTTCAAAACTTACAATTATCTTTGTTGTAAAGGTGTATTTCAAAGTAGAAACAACAAAAATGGTTGTCTTGAACTTAGTCAAATAAATGAATTTCTACTCTTAATATTTTGTATATTTGTAAAATGGTGAAATGTTTAGTCATAATGAAATTTTGCATGAAAATTGTTAAATTGTTATATATGGATGCATTGTACCTCATTTTTTGTTTGTCCTAATATGAATGCAATGAAAAATTTTAAAAGGAGCAGATGAAATTATGAAAGTAATGTAAAATAGAGAACTAAATTTGAGCATTTACATGACCCTTGAACTAATCATTTATGTTGCTCTTATTTTGTTGTGTTGTGACAAACTAAAATTTAGCAATTACTTGACCCTTGAACCAATCATTTATGTTGCTCTTATTTTATTGTGTTGTGACAAACTAGCATTAGTGAGCTCATCTCATCATCTACCAAAAACTTGCATTCTTGTTAGTTAGATAGTTGCAATTAATTAGTTAGATAGTTGCAATTAATTAAAAACAAGACCACATATTGTAATAACAAAAGGATTTAAGGCATTTATAAATTGTTTTTATTTTTTTGGACTAATATAGGGTGTGTGCAATAACCAAGGAATAAAAAATCCCAAACTATGGTGTTCACAAATTGTTTTGAATTTTAGTTTAGAATTGCTTTTACAAAGTTTTGTTCTCTTATTAATATAATTTTCCAACAATGTTCCTTTCATTATTTTGTAAAGGATGATGCATACAAGGCCCTTTCACATGCCTCAAAATCAACCACATATCTAACAACCACTTCTCTTTTTTTTACCTCCAAACTAAAATTTTGAAATAAGTGAGACGTCGTCCAAATAGGGCGCGATTATTGGTGCATGATTTCCATGTGTATCTCTACATGATATCCATATGTATCTATCCACTACCTTACTACCTTAATAAGTTGAGTCTTGGTGAAAGAGAATCCTCATGGAAGAAAAGCTTTAAAGTAAGTTACAAAATATGTTTGTCTTATTCATTTTGAATATTGTGTTTATTTTGGTGGCTTGGTGTCACCTCTGCAACTACTTGATGCTTGGGAACACCTGGAAATAATTGTTCAAAGTGCGTATAGAKATTTCTAACCATTATTTAAATTTGTTTAACCACAACTCTAAATTATGTATTTTCCACACATTGATCCTTAATATGGTGYCTTTCATGGCATCCATGGGTAGACAACTGTGTTTTTGTAAATGTGAACATTTCTCATCCTAATACATATTTCCCTATTTGACATTTCCATAAATGACATGCAAAAGGTGTTAAGTTTTGTGTTGTTATTAGGTTATTTTCAATTTACTAGAGCATTTAATGCATTTCCAAAACAACAGCATAAAGAGGATCAGTGAAAGAAACACAATCACAAGGTACACAACATTTTATCCTGGGAAACCCTCATGGGTGAGAAAACCCAGCAAAAACTTCCTCAATAATAGATTGCCAATACAATGCCAAGACTAAGACCAAAACACCAAGAATAAGCTAGTACTGAGAATGCGCCTCTCTTCTCCTTCCTCCTTCAACTGCAATTGCCTTCAAAATATGCGCACTAGATGAGTGAGTGAGTGAATGAACAAGTGAGACGCCATCCTCACTTATAAATACTAGTTGAAGAGGCGCTAGGGTTATGTCTCTTCACTTAGTAGGGATGACTTATTCCAAGAGTGGTAAAAAGCACTTTATAAACCCTAGGGGCCGACTTTACAAATACCACCATATAAATATGGTTTGACCAATCCACAAAAGGGGATTTGGTCTTATACAAGACCCGACATGATCAATCCACAAAAGAGAATTTGATCTATAAGATAATAACTCAATTATAATTAGAATATTCTTTGAAGCTACAATATTTCAACACTCCCCCTTAACGAGAAGGGTATTCTACTGACATGGCCCAATACAACATCATCAGGAGAAAGAGAGTGAAGCATCATCATCAACATCTGGAACACTAACTGGCACATATATAAGTCATCGGAAGTTTTTCTCATCATCAATATCATCATCATTTATAATATGAAGTTGGAGTAGCATCATCATCGGCAGCAACATCATGAAGCTTAAACATTAACATCAATAGCATGAAGCTAGTACAACATCATCAATAGCACGAGGTTGATACAACATCATCAACAGCACGAGGCTGATACAACAACATCATCAACATATGGATCTTCCCAGGAATCATAAGATTCCCTAGGATATAAAATCCTAACAAGCTACCACGTGGTACTCTGACAGACTGTCATTACCGAACCTTCGAGATATACCCATGAATCATAAGATTCCATAGGATACAAAATCCTAACGGAGCTACCACAACTGGCCAAAGATGGCATATACATGCACAGGTACTCTAATAGACCGTCCTTACTGGACCTTCGGGATCTTCCCAAGGATGATCAATCCCCTAGGATATAAAATCCTAATGAAGCTACCCGATGTTGGTCAGGATACTATAGTATCATACCCACCACTTCTCCTTTCGAGGGAGGTTCTTTCGGACAACACCAAGCTTGTCTCGAAAGTACTCAAACTTCACACGAGATAGAGGATTGGTCAACACATCTACAACCTGCTCATATGTGCCAACATATTGGAGCTTTACAACTCCCCTCTGCACAATATCATGAATGTAGTGATACCGAATCTCTATGTGCTTCAACTTATCATGGAACACTGAGTTCTCCATCATATTTATACAACTTTGGTTATCACATAGAATCACGGTGGATTCCATCTCCAGGTTGAACAGACATGTCAACAACTTATGAAGCCAAATGGATTCACAACTGGTGGAACATGATGCAATGTATTCTACTTCTGTTGTGTTGAGAGAAATACTGGATTTCTTCCCGCTTTTCCATGAAGTCATGGATGACCCCAAACTGAAACAACATCCTGAAGTGTTATTTCTATCAGAAGCACTTCCAACCCAATCTGAATCAGTATAACCATACAATATGAAGTCATGATCTCTAGTATAATAGAGACCATAATCCAACGTACACTTAAGGTATCTCATCACATGCTTTGCATCTACAAGATGAACACGTCTAGGCTCTACTATATACTGACTCAAGGTGTTCACATCAAAGCATATATCTGGCATGGTATTCATTGAATACATCAACGAATCAATAATTTGTCTGTATAGAGTAGCATCAACCAAATCTGACGAAGTATCAACCAGGAGCTTCAAATTTGTTTCCATGGGTGTGTTCATGGATTTACATTCCAACATGTCAAATCTCTTCAGTGTTTCAACTGCATATTTCCCTTGGTTAAGGAAGATCTTCTCTGGGCTCTGCCAAACTTCAAGACCTAAGAAATAATGCATCGAGCCTAGGTATTTCATCTCAAACTCTGCAGCGAGCTTATTCTTGCAATCTCTGATGAGTTTTTATTCTCATGTCAAGAATAAACCACCTATATATAGTAGCAATATAACTGACTCATCATTCATAACCTTGAAGTAAAGGTTAGAATCATCTTTTCTCTTGGTAAATCTCAAGCTCGTCAGGAAACTATCAATTCTTCCATACCAAGCTCTAGGAGCTTGCTTCAACCCATACAAAGCTTTCTTCAACCTACAGACATGAGTCTTTCTATCTTCAACTTCAAACCCTTGTGGTTGTTCTATATACACTTCTTCTTCAATAACACCATTTAAGAAGGTTGTTTTCACATCCATCTAGTGCAACTTCCACTTCATTTTGGTTGCAAGATCTATGATGGTTCTGATAGAAGTGTATCTGGCTACAGGAGCAAATGTCTCTTCATAATCAATACCTTCCTTTTGAGAAAAACCACGAGCCACAAATCTTGATTTATGTTTTTCAATACTTCTATTTGTTGCATGTTTTATCTTGTATATCCATTTGGAAGATACCACATCTTTGTTCTTTGGTCTGGGAACTACTTCCCATACATCATTCTTTATAATGGACTGGTATTCTTCTATCATGGCATTCACCCATTCTTTCTTTTGAATGGCTTCTTCAAAGCAAGTAGGTTCATTTTCTATGAGATCACACATCAAGGCCATATAACTGGAGAATGGCTTAGGTTTCTTGCTTTGTCTCATGGTTCCTTCTGGGGCACCATACTTCTATGCATCTTGAATAAGTTATCTTCCCAAGCTTGCTTTCTCTTGTGAGAGATCGTCATTCGGGGAGGTTCTTGAGATTCTATCATATCATGATCTTCTAGAATCTCATCATCAGGGATAATTGTAACTTCCTTCACTGGTTCTGCAACTCTGGGAGCTACAGGTTCTTCTTCATATATTTCTTCAAGCTAACATTTCCTTGATATTTTGTGTTAGAACTAGGGAAAATTGAAAAAAAAAAATGCTTTAAAATTTTATGTTTACTAGATCAACATATAAGAGATATAAACATATTTGAATACAAACAAGAATTTTGAGTACAAAATAAACCTTTTAGCTTACATATTGATCAATGAAAGATGTACATGTCACATGTGTGGATGTATACCTCTAAAAAATGCTCAGACATTAGTTTAGGTTCATGGATCAAAGGTTTGATCTATGTCAATGTAGACTGTGGGACAGTTTTGCCAAAGATATAGACCCCCAAAAGATGTTGTACACAAGTTAAAATAGCAATAACACCACAGAGGAAAATAGCAGGACCTCCAAGTAGATAACAGGATGACCCTCAGCAGATAGAACTCTCCACATAAACAAAATTAGCACAGGGATGAACTGGAAAACAAGACTGAAACAGCAGACCCTCCACCAGCAAACCCTCCACACAGAAAAAGTCTGGACAACAAGTAGAAACCCCAAAAGGACCTCATCTCAACACGCGGCAGCCAAAGGAGAGGTTGTGGCTACTTGCAGTCGAAGAAAGGGAGGGTCGTGGATCTCTATATAGACCTGGAAGTTAAGGAAAAGGGGTTGCGGCTCTCTTTACAGATCTGGCAGTCAAGGAAGGGGGCCGCATGCACCCTATACACTAGTAGACATCAAGACAGAGCTTCCAGCCAACACCAAGACCAATCAAAAACCTCAGATCTGAAACCGATACATCAAAAGGAGAGGCCCCACCACACAAGGATAGAAATAATGAGGTATCCACAGCAATATAAGAGAGAAGTGAGTGTGTGTAATCAAATGTTGGAGGGTAGGGCTCTATTTATAGTTAGGGAGAGGGGTTAGGGAAAATATAATTATAATTAAATATTGACATTTAATTAATATAAATATTAATTAAAATGTCAATTAATATTAATATAAATTATAAAAACCCCAATCACATAAAATGAATCCCCAATCACATAAAACCAATCTCCAATCACATAAAACAAGAGGGAAAGCAAGACAACAAGGGGGAGCCTTTTAAGACAAAGTCAAGGGGGTCCACAATGGAAAAACATGTCCACATGAGTCTCATAATGAACTATAAAATTTATCATCGTTGCATAAGAGGGTACATCAAAAATGTGGTCATGTCCATCTTCATAGGCACTCCTAGGTCTCATGACCATCCCGGGAGAGTGGAAGAGGATCACACATCAACACATCTTGGTATTTCACCAAGATCTACCTGGTCTAAGACCAGGTTTCCCTATAACACATCCGAGGGTCCTATAAGACATCTAGGGTCTTATCCACCAAGGTGCAAGACCAAGGATCAACCCATGCATTAAGCAAGGGTTTCCTGGAACACATCCAGGGGCCCTAGACTCATCTAAGGACTTACATCAACCACCAAGGAACATATCCAAGGATCAATCCAAGCATCGGGCAAGGATTCTTTGGAACACATCCAAGGGCCCTAGACACATCTAGGGAGTTACATCAACCACCAAGGAACATATCCAAGGATAAATCCAAGCACTGGGCGAGAATTCCCTAAAACACATCCAAGGGCCCTAAACACATCTAGGGACTTACTGCTTGGTCCTAGACAAAAAACCCCGGTCATATATTGGGGGCCCTCACTGGGGTATTTTTCCATGGATCTTACTTCTTGGTATCATACCAAGAAACCCCAGGAGCGTGTTGGGGGCCCTAGTCCACAGCTAGGGTCTTTTCCATTCTCTGAAGAATGGCTCTTGCAACTGCGTTAATTTCAACACTCTCTCTCTCAGCAAGAGAGGCATTCTCAGTAACACCAATCTTGTCTCAAAAGTACATAAACTTTGTCAACGACAGAGGCTTAATCAAAAATATATGTATTTTGTCCCATCATCAAAACATGTTGAATATTGAGAATTTTCTTCCGCGCTATGTCCCGAACATAGTGATATTTCAACTCAATGTGTTTCGATCTGTCATGAAACATCAGATTCTCGGAGAGCTTTATATAGCTCTGGTTATCACAGTGGATGACTATGGGTTCTAGCTCAACGTTGTACAATTCTGAAAGTATCTTTATGAGCCACATTGATTCTCTGCTAGCAGCACTTCTAGAAATTTATTATGCTTTTGCAGTGCTTTGGGCTATGGAGCCATGTTTCCTATTGGACCAGGAGATCATAGTTGAACCCAAACTGAAACAATATCTTGAAGTACTCTTCTGGTCCAATGTACTGCCCATCCAATATGAATTTGTATATCCATGAAGCATTACACCTCTACTAGAAGTGTATCTAAGACCATAGGCTATAGTCCCCCGAACATATCTCAGAATATGTTTAACAGCAACCATATGAATATGCTTCGGTTCACACATGAACTGGTTGAGGGCATTCACTACATGATAAATATCCGATCTGGTATGTAAAAGATAAATCAAGGACCCAATGATCTACCAATATATGGTGAGGTATTTTGGATTTGAACCTGTAGCTTGGTCTTGTAACTTCTTCAGGTTAGAAATCATGGGTGTGGATATGGACTTACAGTACAACATGCCAAGTTTATGGAGCATATCAGCTGCATACTTTATCTTGTGAGAGAAAGATCTCACTTGGTTTTTGCCACACCTCTAAGCTCATAAAATAATGCATAAGACCCAAGTCTTTCATTTCAAATTCTACTGAAATCTCCCTCTTAGTCTGAGCTATCAAATTTTCCTCTCTTGTAAGGAACAGATAATCCTAAGATAACAAGATGATTATGTACAATCTTTATATAAATATTGGGATCTGTAATACTCTTGGTGAACCCAAGACTCTGTAGAGAAACTGTCAATTCTTCCATACCAAGCTCTTGGAGCTTTCTTCAATCCATGGGATTCTTTCTCATGGATTACGAACCCCTCAAGTTGTTTAATATAACCTCTTGCTCAATTTCATCGTTAAGAAAATCAGTCTTAACATCTATCTGGTGAAGTTTCCAACCAAAAAAAAAAATTGTGGCAAGAGAGATAATGATCCTGATGGAAGTAAACTGGCAATAGGAGCAAGGATCTCGTCATAGTCAATTCCTTCTTTCTGAGATAAGCCACGAGACACAAATCTAACCTCAATACTGCCATCTGCTACATGTCATGGCCTAATCCACATACTGGGATTACTCCCTTTGAGTCTTATAAATGTCTGCCTTCCTGCATGGAAAACAGGCTCCCTCTGAACCTACAAGATCCTTTAACTTTGAATTGGTGTCGTATCTCTTCGAGATGGACTCTCATACCGAGGAAAAAGTTCCATTATATTGCGGAGTTCCCAAACCAAAAATGACCTAGCTAACATCAACAAGTATATGCTGAGATCACATATTCCTTGGTCATACAAAAGAGATCACAACTCTTCTTGCTTTCAATAGTAGTTGTTGACGATTAAAAATCGCAACGAAGTTTTTTGCCCGCAAAGTATTGCTAAAGTCTATTATTATAAGCTAACAGGATAAATAATACTAGTAGGTGGGACCCCCTTGTAGATTGAGAGATAATATATGGATCTTATTTGATGTTTGTGCCACTGTTCAACACTGCTTACATGGTTGATGAGATATTATTGGCGATGGATTTGGCTTATTATGTGTTGGTTCTATGTGCGATAAGTGGATGTTGGGTAAGGCATGTTATGTTTTGTTCTGAGATCTAATCGCATGTTACGATTGTCTATGTTATCCATTTCTACTATTGTTATTTGTTCCTGGACTCATTACTTTGACACCTGCACAACAGACATGTTAGTAACAATACTAAAGAGCAGTTGGAAAAAAGGCAAAAGCAATATAAACAAATGCAAAGGGAATGAATTAAACTATGCTATGTACTACTCTACATGCATTGAAATTTAAATGGCCGTTGTTAACCCTAGCAATAAGCTAATAGTTATGCGATTTGATTGAGTTATATGAGGTGGTGATTTATGTTATGGCATAAGTTTGATATGGGTCACGCTATTGGTTTTATTGGGTGATGGTTTCGATGCATGGTTTAATTAATTGAGTTAATGCGAAAATTGTTGGCGTTTACTAAGAAATTAATGGACTGGGGATGGAGGCGACGTGCATTTACTGCACGTCACCCTTACTCCTTCCACTGGCCGCCACTCTAGTCGGGCTATTGTTCAACTGTGTTTGTTGTGGTTATGCTTCGAATTTCAAGCAGAGGGAGAACCGCTCGGCCAACTCGCATTTTAAGGTGCTTTTGATTACAGGTATGTATTTTTTTTTCCATCCATGAGTCTTCTCTAGTTATGAAATAGATATTGGCTCAGATGTATGGGTTGTGCTTTCCCAAAGTATGGCAACTATGAAAAAATTGTGATTTTTGGAATGAATCGTTGGTGGCTTTCACCGCAATAATGTTTGGAGTCACAGTGTTATTGGTCGTCCTGAATGTTAGCAGCCATAAAGGCTCTTTGTCATACTTGTTGTTTTTAGTTGGAGGGTTTTGTTGGTCTAGAATGGCTGGTTGTCTTCACGCATTCATATCCCATACCCAGTCTTGGATTTTATGGGGTTTAATGGGTTTGAAACACCATATGTCATTGCGTATTATTCACTTCGGTATTGGGTTATTTCATGCTACCAATGGTCGCGCAGTGGGTCATTTTGCTTCTTCTCAACTTCGTTTCACCTCTGTGTTGTTAGTTGGTTGACTGGGAGAGCCATGAGGGTTATATCCTACGTGTGCTAAGTATCGTTACAAGGCCAAATGGAGCCATGCTCCTCTGTTCATCGCATCCTTTATCACGGGGATTGTCACCCTGTTTGCGAAGACATTTGTGGTATAGCCTGTGCATGCACCATTGGTATCAGAGGTTCTCACCTGATGTCGGGAGTCAACTCCATGTCTCCCTCTGTTGGTCTACAGGGTCAAACCTTGATTACTCAAAGCTCAGTTTTGATAAAGGAAACCCATTATGTCATGTTGGATACGCGATCGATGGTTATGAGTTGGTGATGCATTGTCAATAATCTTCTATTATCGACTCGTCTCTCTTGATTATCCCGAGAGTGTTTTTTTCTAGTCACTACAATTGGTTATTATGACACTCCAATCGATAAGCTCAGCATTGAAATTGGTTGATTGAAGAATGGGGTTGATACACAGTCACTGTCTTTTGCATTGGGATTATTGAAATGTTAACTAGGCATTAGTTTACGGTTGATTAATGCACAGTGATGCCCCGCGCATGATGCATGGTATGTGTGGCATTCCTACATCATGAATTAATGATTATTGTGAATGTGTGTTCTTAATTGCTAAATGGGTTATTGCAATCGTGATGATTATGGAATTTTCATGCACTGTATATGTTATGATTATTTGATCGCACCATCAGAGAGGGTCATGGGATTTTAAATATGGTTTTGTTTCATTTTGATCAATTTGTGTTGTGAAATCGGGCCTGTTGTTGCTACCTCATTGTTTTGGATGGATAGCCCAACATTTTGAATGTTTAGACTCAAAGAAAATTGGAGTTGTACAGTCACAAAAATACACTTGTGTTTGTTCGAAGGGTTTTGTGTATCCCATAGCATAGCGTGAGTTGAAGTGGTGATTGTTGTCTTTGTGTTTAAATGGCAAGTCAGGATCTATGCAATTTAAATATGGATTATGGTGTTCACTGTTCACTATGTATGTTAAATGAATACCATGTTTTTTAATAGTGGTAGACATGGTTGTTGTGACAGTATAACCTCATTGCAATTTAATAATTAAAATACAGAATTGAGCACGACTTTTGAATTGTATTTGATGATTGAAATAATTCGTGAGTAGTGGTTGATTTTGATGTTGAACATAGTGGAAATAAGTGATTGTTTATGCATTTGGGAATTGTTTTGAAATATTAAATGGATAAGTGAGATGAACAGAGCTCCCCTACAGGTTGTTGTGGAATGCATACGGTCTTGTTTTGATGACACTATGTGAAATATTTGATTACAAACAGGGAGCAAGTTAATGCACATGATTGCTTGTATTGTACACAGTAATTGTTTTGGGGTCTCAGTGGTCATTTAGTTGGTGTGTTTCCTTTTATAGAATGGTTTTATGGATCACTTAATAAATTGTATGAACAGTAATCGCTCTCTTTCCCTACCATTATTTTGCTTTCCGCTAATTACAACCCCCTCGCCTTCCCACATTCATTTTTCACTCCCTATTCTAAAATCTAATTACAGTCAAGAAGAATTTTGTATTGAAGCAGTTTAGAGTTACATTTTCTTGGTTGGATCACAATGATGTTTTCTTTGGTCTACATTACAGTTGATTGTCTGTTGTCTTTGAGCAGTAATCGTGTTCTTTTCCCCTTCATTTTATCATTTTTCGCTAAATACAAACCCCTCGCATATCCCAGGACCTTTTGTTCACCCCCTGCTCATTAACAAACAGTTAAACAATTTGTATGGATTGGATTGCATGAGTCTGATACGTTGTTGAGACAAAATATATTTCATATTTTTAAAGAGTTTTCTGTATGGTTGTTAAAGGGACTATTTTCTAATCAATCATGCATGCAGGGATGGGTTTTTTCAGCCGAGGTAGCCATGGCAAAGGCAACTGAGGGAGAGGTAATTGGAACAAAGGCCCAAGAAGGCCAAGATTCTCCATACACTTTGACGCTAACTCACAAGAGTTAGGCCAGTTGTTTCAGGACGAATTTTTTAATTGGATTGGGCAAGGAGTGGTCCAACCTAGGCCCGAAAGGCCTCCCTTTCAAACTCCACAAGCCCTTGGTATTCTCGTGCCCCCTCATGTCTCATTGCAACCCGAGGTTCCTGAAAATGACAGATGACAAGAGATTGTCCACCCGACAGTCTCCCAACATCGTGGCTGGCCCAATTTGTCCTTACCTGCTCTCTCGCCTATTAACCCAATTGTCCAAGATGCACCTTCCCACTCGCCAGTTCAGTCCTCTCATGCTAGAAAAAGGTTGAAAATCGAGGCCCCATGCCCTTGACAAATGATCCAGATGGATCTAGGGGACATCAAAGAAGTTTCAGAAGTGTCCTGGAACGCACAGAAGTGTCCTAGGAGGCTCAGAATGGCCTCAGCAGGCAAAGAAAGGGAAAAAATCAAAGTTCCCAAAACTCAATTAAAACAGGATGATCGCAAAGAGCGCATCACAAGCTTTCCAACGACACAAACGGCTCATCCAACGAAGTTACGGATCAAAAGTTATAAGTGGTCAAAGTTTTGTTCAACCCAACCCAGTCAGCAGGGATGAATCAGCGTCTGTACAACCTATGTGGCACGCGCAGAGAGTGAAACTTGTCATGATGATGTCAGCATGACGTCATCATTCCACGTGTCAGCACCCAAGGCTGCCACGTGTCACTCGAATTTGGCCTTTTTAGGGTGCCACATGGTGAGTAAAATGTGCCACGTGGCACCCCAGGTGATGCCACGTGGCACCATCCAGAAGGTGCCACGTGTCCAGGATGACGCGGTGATGATGTCATCATGCACAGGTGGGCGAATAAGAGGCTGCCACGTGGCCTAATAGGGAGGCACCACGTGGCACCCCTAAAATGCACATTGACCCTTCGTGCATGAAAAATAAAATATATATATATATATATATATATATATATATATTAAAGGCATCCGCCAACTCTGGGGGTGGTTCTACCATAAATGGCATATTCCAACAAATATAGCAGCAGCTAACTGTCTTCCAAAAATAGCTAGCGGTTCTGCCAAATATAACAGGTTCTGCCAAATTGGCCACCAAAAATAGAGTATCTACTATATTTAGCGTGTGCCAGAATCTTCGCTAACTAAGTTCTAAACTTAGCGGGGGTGCGCACCAAAATGGTTTTAACTGTTCGCCAAAAGGGGAGTCTGTGGGATTCGACCCCGAAACCTCCTCAACATCCAGCACCTAAATTTAGCTCCGCCAACCAACATGCGAAAGGAAGCAAAAGACTTCGAGCACGATAGTGGAGTGCACCCGTACGACCTGGTATGGAATGTATGACCTGGTACGAAATCCGTACGGACTGTACAGATTTTGGCATGCAAATCGAGGCAAGGTTGCCTCTTGGGTCCATAAAGTGCCCGACTCAGATTCAGGCGTGAAGACAGACATTTTTAGGTAAAATGATGCCAGGAATGCAATGGTGATGTTAGTTTTTTTATCTGAGCAAAACTTCAGCAGCTTCATTCCATAATGAGTCATTTATTGCAGAGGTAGTGGCACGGTAACCGAGGCAGAGGTGTCTCTTGGACCTGAAAGTGTCCAACTCAAATGGAGATGATTTGATAGCCATTTTTAGGTAATTTGACAACGCGAATTCAATGACGAGGTATGTTTTTGCAGCAAAGCTTCATATCAACAAGTTAAGTGTTGTAGAATCCAATGTAAGCATGTTTTTTATTATGTTGTTTTGTCATTAAATGTTGCAGCATAGCATGTGTGTTATAGGTCTGAAGGAGTAAAGAGAAGCTACAGCAAGGTAGCAAGATCAGCTTATTCCTTCTATCTATTTGTTTATTATCTTCTTTCACATCAAATCAATCAGTTATATGTGACAGAGAAATTGTGGCACTTGCATGACAAGTGGCCAACAAAGTAGCTCTGATTCTCGTGAGTTCCGAGATCTTTTGTATGGGATGCATATTTATGTTTTGGATCTGAGCAGCAGATCTAAGGTTTTTTATGGCTCCATGTTGATGGGGGTCATATTTTATTCTTCATCTTTTTATGTATTGAGTATGTGGGAATGATGTCCATGTCAGCATCATGGATGCCTCATGAGTAGAACTTGTGAAGCTGATACATTCCTGATCACATTCTGATCTCTTGTTGTTGTCACCGAAGAGGGACTTTGGCCTTACAACTTGTAAAGGAAAGACATCATTACATCGAGAAGAATAAAGCGGTTAGGATTTGGAGCATGACCTGGAGAGGTAGCCCACTGCAAGGGTGAACTCTGTTATCAAGTGAAGTGTCTTATCCATTATGTGTATTATGTTCTTATGTTGTTTTTCCATGAATTTACGCACATAGGATATTAAAAGCAAGCATGAAATATTGCACATAAGGAAAACTAAAGAGGTTTCGTTCTCTTCGAATTCAAGCACATAGACTTCAACTTTACCTTTAATTGCAAATCGCTCAAGTAAAACGATCTATAACTGACCCTTTTTAAGAGTGACAGAAACAACCAATTATTGGAAACTTATCGCTCTCGGGTTCAGATCATGTGGTATCAGAGCAGGCTTGATACCGATTGCAGGTGTTGAAGCTAAGGATGACAAGGTCACCAAATCAATCATGGTTTGATGAGCTTCAAGAGCTCAACCAAATGCTTCAAACAGAGAATGTTGGATTGAAGACATTATTGCATGTTGTAGAAGAAGAGAACCAAAGGTTGCAAGAGAAGTTGCAAGCCATTAAGATGCGGAGAGAGGAAGGCTCTATGAATGAGACGGTGATAAGAGGATCTTGTGACCATGGAAACTTCACTAGTTATGGGTGCAAGCATGACAGTGCAAATGCATGCACACTTTGTCAAACAAATGAAGATGAGCTTCATGCATCTAGGAGCCAAGGAGGATACCTAGAAGCATCTTCCACTGATCCTTCTCACCAGGAACAACTGGACACATCTCAAGAAGCAGACCAAGGGTCCCAATTTGATGTGGAGGTAAATAAACCATGTGTAATTCCTTTTTTTGATTAATGCTGATGGATTATTTTGAAATCCTTGAACATCATGCTTCTTGCATCGGCTTAAAGCTGATAAGAAAAATGGGATACGAAGGAGGAGGCCTTGGAACCAATGGCCAAGGTATTGTGGATCCCATCAAGACAGTGGTTTGGCCTCGATATGTCAGGATAGGCTATGTCCCAAAGGATGTTGGAGAAAGCTCCAAAACCATTCGGGAAGAAGACACCAGGACATTCACTGAGACTCTAGAGGTCAACAGTTCATCAAGAGATGAAATTGATTCAGTGTAGGTCGATAGCACAACTTCTCATGATCGACGATTCGAGACATCTCCAGGGAGAGATGAGCATCACAATGACAGAGTTGAGACCAACTCTTCTTGCTAGTCTGACTCCAAAGGAAACTCATCGAGGTATAAGAAATCTCGAAACTCTAAAATGCCATTTGATTATAAGCATGTTAATCATATAAAACAGAGATTTTGGCATCAAAGACCATGCACTTTTTGTGGATTGAATAACCACGCAATGTCCCAGTGTTGGAAGAGAAAATCCTTATGCAGGAAGGTTATGGCAACCAAAGGAAAGACGAGGATGGAAGATTTTTTTCCACACATGGAAAAGAGTAGGGGGAATGCACCTCTGAAGGAGAAAGGCTACTGCAGCTATTGTAGCAGAGATGGGCATCTTGAGGCCACTTGTTGGGCCTTATATCCAGATCTACGTCCAAAGAGGGACAAGAAGACCAGACAAACATCTCCGAGGGAGACATCCAGTCAGGCAGTGCTACAGGAAAATCCGCCACCAGGAGAAGACCAACTACCAGAGAAAGGACAGCTCAGTAAAGAGGACGTGTTCGGCAAAATGGTTGAACAAATAGGGAAAATCCTTTTGAGTTAGTCGAGAGTGGACATCTTTTGTAAATCACATGTTGTGATTCAGACCCCGTAGAAGGGTATTGTGTAAAAGTGATAACTGTTGATATCACTTCTTTTTTCTGGCACATGTTGATATTGTTAGGCCTTGTGAGGTAGATTGGGTAAAGGTTTCTTATTGTAAGTCCAATGGACATGAAACTTAATATAATACCTTTTGGGAAACAAAAGTCTTTTCAATTGGGAAGCATGATCCGGATGGATCTAGGGAACATCATAGAAGTTTCAGAAGTGTCCCAGAATGCACAGAAGTGTCCTAGGAGGCTCAGAATGGCCTCAACAGGCAGAGAAAGGGAAAAAATTCAAAGTTCCAAAAACTCAATTAAAACAGAATGATCGTGAAGAGCGCGTCGCAAGATTTCCAATGGTGCAAACGGATCGTCAAACAGAGTTACGGATCAAAAGTTATAAGCGGTCAAAGTTCTAGTCAACCCAGCCCAGTCAGCGGGGATGAGTGAGCATCCATAATGATGACGTCAGCATCCGTACAGCATATGTGGCACGTGCAAATATTGACATGTGTCATGATGACATCATCATGCCATGTGGTAGCACCCGAGTCTACCACGTGTCACTCGAATTTGGCCTTTTCAGAGTGCCATGTGGACGAATAAAAATGTGCCACGTGGCACCCCCAGGTGATGCCACGTGGCACCACCCAGAAGGTGCCACGTGTCTAGGATGATGCGGAGATGATGTCATCATGCATAGGTGGGCGAATCAGAGGCTGCCATGTGGCCCAATAGGGAGGTGCCATATGGCACCCTCGAAATGCACAACGACCCTTCGTGCATGAAAAATNATAAATGGCATATTCTGCCAAATATAGCAGCAGCTAACTGTCTTCCAAAAATAGCTAGCAATTCCGCCAAATTGGCCACCAGAAATAGAGTATCTGCTATATTTAGCGTGCGCCAAAATCTTCGCTAACTATGTTCTAAACTTAGCAGGGGCGCGCGCCAAAAAGGTTTTAACTATTCGCCAAAAGGGGAGTCTATGGGATTCGACCCCGGAACCTCCTCAACAGCGAGCGCCTAAATTTAGCTCCGCCAACCAACATGTCAATGGATTCATTTATGATTTAATCGCTCGAAAATTGTATGAGAAGGGGCGTCTGGTTCAAATTGTGGCAGCATGTGCATTCGAGACAGAGGTAGCGAAAGACTCCAAGAACGAGAGTGGAGCACGCCCGTATGGCCTGGTACGGAATCCGTATGGACGGACTGTACGGATTTTGGCACACAAACCGAGGCAAGGTTGCCTCTTGGGTCTAGAAAGTGCCCGACTCAGATTCAGGGGTGAAGACAGTGATTTTTAGATAAAATGATGCCACAAACGCAGTGGTGATGTTAGTTTTTTTATCTGGGAAAAACTTCAGCAGCTTCATTCCATAATGATTCATTTATTACAGAGGCAGTGACATGGTAACCGAGGAAGAGGTGTCTCTTGGGCCTGAAAGTGTCTGACTCGGATGGAGATGATTTGACAGACATTTTTAGGTAATTTGACGACGCGAATTCAATGACGAGGTATGTTTTGCAGCAAAGCTTCATATCAACAAGTTAAGTGTTGGAGAAGCCAATGTAAGCATGTTTTTTATTATGTTGTTTTGTCATTAAATGTTGCAGCATAGCATGTGTGTTATAGGTCTGAAGGAGTAAAGAGAAGTTGCAGCAAGGCAGCAAGATCAACTTATTCATTCTATCTATTTGTTTATTATCTTCTTTCACATCATATCAATCAGTTATATGTGACAGAGAAATTGTGGCACTTGCATGACAAGTGGCCAACGAAGCAGTTCTGATTCTTGTGGGCTCTGAGATCTTTTGTATGGGTTGCATATTTATGTTTTGGATCTAAGCAGCAGTTCTAAGGATTTTTATGGCTCCATGTTGATGGGGGTCATATTTTATTCTTCATCTTTTTATGTATTGAGTATGTTGGAATGATGTCCATGTCAGCATCATGGATGCCTCATGAGTAGAACTTGTAAAGCTGATACATTCCTGATCACATTTCGATCTCTTGTTGTTGTCACCAAAGAGGGATTTTGGCCTTACAACTTGTAAAGGAGAGACATCATTACATCGAGAATAATAAAGCGGTCAAGCTTTGGAGCATGACTCGGAGAGGTAGCCCACTGCAAGGGTGAACTTCGTTATCAAGTGAAGTGTCTTATCCATTATGTGTATTATGTTCTTATGTTGTTTGTCCATGAATTTCCGCACATAGGATATTAAAAGCAAGCATGACATATTGCACATAAGGAAAACCAAAGAGGTTTTGTTCACTTCGAATTCAAGCACATAGACTTCAACTTTACCTTTAATTGCAAATCGCTCAAGTAAAACGATCTATAACTGACCCTTTTTAAGGAGTGACAGAAACAACCAATTATTGGAAACTTATCGCTCCTGAGTTCATATAAACAAAGGAAAAKCCATTGTTGTCCCTTCCTCACCCTCCAATGGCTCTGATAAATCTGTGTCTTCTCGGATGCATTTGAGAGATGATTGTTCTCACGTGATCAACRAGATTAGGCCTAAAGGCTCAGCACAGCCAAAGGCAAATCCAGATAAATCGAAGGGTGATAGAAGCAATCAACGAAATATTGCATCTCAAAGTGGAAAATATGGTTTTTGAGTTTTATGTTATTTATTGTTGATGACAGTTGACTTCAGAAATTTTGGACAACATGTTTTCTTTGGATATATGAGTAATATATTTTTTTGAAAATAATTTCAAATATTTTGAGATGAATTGTCAAATGTTAATATGATGATGGGAGTCACAAGGAGGGGTGTTTTTCTTAATTAACTAATATGTTATGATTGTTAAGAGCTAAAGGGAGTCACATGGGGTCCCACCTACTAGTTATTATTTATTTATAACCCTTATTATGATTATTATTTTCCCCCCTAACTAAAAGTTGGTTGAGTCTTTTAATTAACTTAACTAATGAGGTGCTTCAACTACTTCAACCAATTATAATTTGATTAAAGGAAAAAGGAAAGGGAGGAACAAGAGGATGATAGAAGGAGAAGCATACTAAGGTTTTCTCTTTGAGTTTATGTTGAGATAGTTCAGTTTTCATTCATTCCTTAATTTATCACAAGCCTAATTTTTTTTTATGATAGTAGGGTCTTATTGTAAACAGCTAGATTAAGGGCTGAATTACATCATTCATACACTTATTTTTCAGAGAGTCGAGTGGGCAGAATCTTTGGAAAGTTGAACCATCTTTTAGAGTTCGGTTTTTTATTTCCTATTAGAGGTCCTTTTGTATGTTCCATTGGGGATGTCTAAGTTCGACTTTGGTCCGGAATTTCTGCATGGAATTTTGTAAAAGGAATGACTCTTTGGTGAATTGGAATGAAATAAAGGATTGTTTTATGTCTCATCTGTCTTGATTATCATCTTGGTGTCTTTGTTTCTGTCTCTACATTTATTTCAACAACTATTATATTCAGAAAATCATATAAAAAGTGAATTTCCAGTAAGCTCTTTATTTATAAAAGACTAGCCTAAGCACTTGTAATTAATACTTGTGAGTTAGGATGTTATTTTTGTTGGCTATAAACATAGGGTGGTATTCCTGTCTATTTTGCTTTAGCCAAGAAAAATCTGAAAATGCTTGAGTAAGAACATTTCATATCTTTTCCTCAACATTTATTTGGCGACCATACTGGGGAGATCTTTGATATCTCTCTGGTTAATTTTTATACTTGATTTTCATCGATACATCTATTTTTCTGATATTGATTCTTTGACTATTTTATTTCTTAATGATTGTTCATGTTGCAAGGCAGCCCAATATTGAGCCCAGTCTTCAAGATCAGACCATCATTGCTTTGAACTTGTTTAATACCATTTTAGACATTGTCAATACCCGTGTTGAGATTAATCATTCATGGACAGCAATTGAACGAGATATTAGTGCTCAAGAACGTTTGGAAGCTAGATGTAGACAGCCTAGAAATCAGCAGTGACCTCCTTGTTTCTTCAGTTTTGGTCTTTCTTTCATGTCCTTGGACTCTCGTGCTTCTAGAAGTAGAAGAGGATTATCACTTGAAATCAATCATATTGTTGAAATAGGAAGAAGGAACGTGTGTTATCTTCCCAACAAAGTGCTCTAAGGAGAACTTTGTCTGATTCATCCAGTTCGACTTTCTTTCTCTCATCTATCATCCACAAGATGGCATCTAGTGGTGACTCTGGTGGCACTGGAAGTGCTTCATATTCTCAGTCTTCATATTCATCAGTGATTGGTAGCTTATATAACCACCATATCCATGTCAAATATACCACAAATCCCACCAAATTCATTAAAAAAATATGGGCTTTTTCAGTTTGAAGAAGACGCCACAACCACATCGTGGCACGTTTCCTATCCTCTTAACCTAGCACCTGCTACTCGTCCACTTCCTAAATTTAAAGAGCATCTTCCTAGGTTTTCATAAAATAACATTGTCACTACAAATGAACACCTAGTGGCATTTTCTAATGCTTGTCATAACATAGGAGCTAATGACAATGATACTTGCATGCGCTTATTCGTAAATTCCTTGGAAGGAAAGCCTATGGCCGACTTCTTTGACCTTCCTCCTAAGATTTTGTCTACTTGGGCGGAGTTAATCTATTGGTTCAGATCCACTTATGGGCAATCTAAAAGCCTAGCCAAGAACTTACGGGAGTATAACAGTGTTACATATAAGGATGGGGAGACCATCAAGTCCTTCAACTTGCGTTTCACCAAGTTATACAATCAAATCCCAGAAATTATTCGGCCTCGGAACTAAGTCGCTTTCATGCATTACTACAATGCATTACCTTCCCACTATCGTCATAGGCTTGAGGAAAAATCCATTGATAATCTCGGTTTCGCTCTGCATGCTTGTTCAGAGTATGAAGAACAACTTGAAAGAACTGGTCTTCCACAGGGAGAATCGTTTAGACAGACAGGCATGTCCGCCCTTTTACAACTAGTACAAGACATGAAAAACCGTATGATAGTGTATGAGCAGAAAGGAATTGTCTCCCCTCTCATCCCTGGAGCTTCATCCTCTTATGCACCCCCCTTTAGAAATCCGGTTGAAAATAACTTTCAGCCTAAAGTTATCTTGCCTCAAAGTTGGTGTAACTTCTGCGAGGAACACCACGAGGAAACCACATGTGAGCTAAAGAAGAGTGTCAGAGATAAGATCTTTGATAAGAGACCAGAAGCTACTATCGTTGTTCTGGATTTTGCAGAGCCAGAAGATGTCATGGTCATCAACACTAGGAACAAATACTATGCTCCCAAGGGTAAATTTGAGCATCCCCGCAGTTCTTCTAGCCTGAGCTCATCCTCACTCGTTGTTATTGTCCAGGTTCCTAAAGTTTCTGAGAGTCAAGGAATTACTCCCCCTTTCCCCTCTTCCAAACACAATATCTTGAATCAGTTGGCCAACATCAAAGCAGATGCAACCCTTCTAGACATGGTTGTCGTCCCTGAACAACAGATGCATCTGAAACAATTCATGGAAGGAAAATCTTTCATTGTAGCCAATGTTTCTGAAGAGGTAAACGAAGAGGATTCTTCTGTAAATAAAGTAGGTGTACATAACTTTAGATATTATGTAAAAAATCTCCCTTTTTATATTTCTGGCTATAAACATAGGGTGATATTCCCATCTATTTTTCTTTAGCCAAGCAGAATCTGAAAATGCTTGAGTAATAACATTTCATATCTTTTCCTCAACATTTATTTGGTGACCATGCTGGGGAGATCTTCAATATCTCTCTAGTTAATTTTTATACTCGATTTTCATCGATACATCTATTTTTCTGATATTGATTCTTTGACTGTTTTATTTCTTAATGATTGTTCATGTTGCAAGGCAGCCCAATATTGAGCCCAGTCTTCAAGATCGGACCAGCATTGCTTTGAACTTGTTTAATACCATTTTAGACATTGTCAATACCCGTGTTGAGCTTAATCATTCATGGACAGCAATTGAACGATATATTAGTGCTCAAGAACGATTGGAAGCTAGATGTAGACAACCTAGAAATTAGTAGTGACCTCCTTGTTTCTTCAGTTTTGGTATTTCTTTCATGTCCTTAGACTCTCGTGCTTCTAGAAGTAGAAGAGGATTATCACCTAAAATCAATCATATTGTTGAAATAGGAAGAAGGAACGTTGTGTTATCTGCCCAACAAAGTGCTCTAAGGAGAACTTTGTCTGATTCATCCAGATCGTCTTTCTTTCTCTCATCTATCATCCACAAGATGGCATCTAGTGGTGACTCCGGTGGGACTGGAAGTGCTTCATATACTCAGTCTTCATCTTCATCAGTGATTGGTAGCTTATATAGCCACCATATCCATGCCCAATATACCACAAATCCCACCAGATTCATTAAAAAAGATGGGATTTTTCAGTTTGAAGAAGACGCCACAACCACACCATGGCATGTTTCCTCTCCTCTTTACCTAGCACCTGCTACTCGTCAACTTCCTAAATTTAAAGAGCATCTTCCTAGGTTTTCAGGAAATAACACTGTCACTACAAACGAACAACTGGTGGCATTTTCTAATGCTTGTCATAACATAGGAGCTAATGACAATGATACTTGCATGTGCTTATTCGTAAATTCCTTGGAAGGAAATCCTGTGGCTGACTTCTTTGACCTTCCTCCTAAGATTTTGTCTACTTGGGAGGAGTTAATCTATTGGTTCAGATCCACTTATGGGCAATCTAAAATCCTAGCCGAGAATTTACGGGAGTATAACAATGTTACCTATAAGGATGTGGAGACCATCAAGTCCTTCAACTTGTGTTTCACCAAGTTTTACAATCAAATCCCAGAATTTATTCGGCCTCAAAACCAAGTCGCTTTCATGCATTACCTTCCCCCTACCATCATAGGCTCGAGGAAAAATCCATTGATAATCTCGGTTTCGCTCTGCATGCTTGTTCATAGTAAGAAGAACAGCTTGAAAGAACTAGTCTTCCACAGGGAGAATCGGTTAGACAGACAGGCATGTCTTCCCTTTTACAGCTAGTACAAGACATGAACAATTGTATGATAGTGTATGAGTGGAAAGGAATCGTCTCCCCTCTCATACCTAGAGCTTCATCCTCTTATGCACCCCCCTTTAGAAATTCGGTTGAAAATAACTTTCAACCTAAAGCTATCTTGCCTCAAAGTTGGTGTAAATTTTGCGAGGAACACCACGAGGAAACCACATGTGAGGTAAAGAAGAGTGCCAAATATAAGATCCTTGGTAAGAGACCAGAAGCTACTATTGTTGTCCTGGATTTTGCAGAGCGAGAAGGCGTCATGGTCATCAACACTAGGAACAAAGACTATGCTCCCAAGGGTAAATTTGAGCCTCCCCACAGTTCTTCTAGCCTGAGCTCATCCTCACCCTTTGTTATTGTCCAGGTTCCTAAAGTTTCTGAGAGTCAAGGAATTACTCCCCCTTTCCCCTCTTCCAAATACAATATCTTGAATCAGTTGGCCAACATCAAAGCAGATTCAACTCTTCTAGACATGGTTGTCGTCCCTGAACAACAGATGCATCTGAAACAATTCATGGAAGGAAAAGATTTCATTGTAGCTAATCTTTCTGAAGAGGTAAATGAAGAGGATTCTTCTGTAAATAAAGTAGGTGTACGTAACTTTAGATATCCTGTAAAAAAATCTCCCTTTTTATATTTCTGGCTATAAACATAGGGTGATATTCCCGTCTATTTTGTTTTATCCAAGAAGAATCTGAAAATGCTTGAGTAAGAACATTTCATATATTTTCCTCAACATTTATTTGGTGACCATACTGGGGAGATCTTCGATATCTCTCTGGTTAATTTTTATACTCGATTTTCATCGATACATCTATTTTTCTTATATTGATTCTTTGACTGTTTTATTTCTTAATGATTGTTCATGTTGCAAGGCAACCCAATATTGAGCCCAGTCTTCAAGATTAGACCAGTAATGCTTTGAACTTGTTTAATACCATTTTAGACATTGTCAATACCCGTGTTGAGCTTAATCATTCATGGACATCAATTGAACAAGATATTAGTGCTCAAGAACGATTGGAAGCTAGATGTAGACAGCCTAGAAATCAACAGTGACCTCCTTGTTTCTTCAGTTTTGGTCTTTCTTTCATGTCCTTAGACTCTCGTGCTTCTAGAAGTAAAATAGGATTATCACCTGAAATCAATCATATTGTTGAAATAGGAAGAAGGAACGTTGTGTTATCTGCCCAACAAAGTGCTCTAAGGAGAACTTTGTCTGATTCATCCAATTCGTCTTTCTTTCTCTCATCTATCATCCACAAGATGGCATCTAGTGGTGAATCTGGTGGCACTGGAAGTACTTCATATTCTCAGTCTTCATCTTCATCAGTGATTGGTAGCTTATATAGCCACCATATCCATGTCCAATATACCACAAATCCCACCAAATTCATTAAAAAATATGGGCTTTTTTCAGTTTAAAGAAGACACCACAACCACACCGTGGCACGTTTCCTCTCCTCTTAACCTAGCACCTGCTACTCGTCCACTTCCTAAATTTAAAGAGCATTTTCCTAGGTTTTTAGGAAATAACATTGTCACTACAAACGAACACCTGGTGGCATTTTCTAATGCTTGTCATAACATAGGAGCTAATGACAATGATACTTGCATGCGCTTATTCGTAAATTCCTTGGAAGGAAAGCCTGTGGCCGACTTCTTTGACCTTCCTCCTAAGATTTTGTCTACTTGGGAAGAGTTAATCTATTGGTTCAGATCCAGTTATGGGAAATCTAAAAGCCTAGCCGAGAAGTTACGGGAGTATAACAATGTTACCTAGAAAGATGGGGAGACCATCAAGTCCTTCAACTTGCATTTCACCAAGTTATACAATCAAATCCCAAAAATTATTCAGCCTCAGAACCAAGTCGTTGTCATGCATTACTACAATGCATTACCTTCCCCCTACCATCATAGGCTCGAGGAAAAATCCATTGATAATCTCGGTTCCACTCTGCATGCTTGTTTAGAGTATGAAGAACAGCTTGAAAGAACTGGTCTTCCACAGGGAGAATCGGTTAGACAGACAGGCATGTCCGCCCTTTTATAGCTAGTACAAGACATGAACAATCGTATGATAGCGTATGAGCGGAAAGGAATTGTCTCCCCTCTCATCCCTGGAGCTTCATCCTCTTATGCACCCCCCTTTAGAAATCTAGTTCAAAATAACTTTCAGCCTAAAGCTATATTGCCTCAAAGTTGGTTTAACTTCTGCGAGGAACACCACGAGGAAACCACATGTGAGGTAAAGAAGAGTGCCAGAGATAAGATCTTTGGTAAGAAACCAGAAGCTACTATCGTTGCCCTGGATTTTGCAGAGCCAGAAGACGTCATGGTCATCAACACTAGGAACAAAGACCATGCTCCCAAGGGTAAATTTGAGCCCCCCCGCAGTTCTTCTAGCCTGAGCTCATCCTCACCCATTGTTATTGTCCAGGTTCCTAAAGTTTCTAAGAGTCAAGGAATTACTCCCCCTTTCCCCTCTTCCAAATACAATATCTTGAATCAGTTGGCCAACATCAAAGCAGATGCAACCCTTCTAGACATGGTTGTCATCCCTGAACAACAGATGCATCTGAAACAATTCATGGAAGGAAAAGCTATCATTGTAGCCAATCTTTCTAAAGAGGCAAACAAAGAGGATTCTTCTGTAAATAAAGTAGGTGTACATAACTTTATATATCCTGTAAAAAATCTCCCTTTTTATATTTTTGGCTATAAACATAGGGTGATATGCCCGTCTGTTTTGCTTTAGCCAAGCATAATATGAAAATGCTTGAGTAAGAACATTTCATATCTTTTCCTCAACATTTATTTGGCGACCATACTGGGGAGATCTTCGATCTCTCTGGTTAATTTTTATACTCGATTTTCATTGATACATCTATTTTTCTGATATTGATTCTTTGACTGTTTTATTTCTTAATGATTGTTCATGTTGCAAGGCAGCCCAATATTGAGCCCAGTCTTCAAGATCAGACCAGCATTTCTTTGAACTTGTTTAATACCATTTTAGACATTGTCAATACCTGTGTTGAGCTTAATCATTCATGGATAGCAATTGAACGAGATATTAGTGCTCAAGAACGATTGGAAGCTAGATGTAGACAGCCTAGAAATCAACAGTGACCTCCTTGTTTCTTCGATTTTGGTCTTTCTTTCATGTCCTTAGACTCTCGTGCTTTTAGAAGTAGAATAGGATTATCACCTGAAATCAATCATATTGTTGAAATAGGAAGAAGGAACGTTGTGTTATCTGCCCAACAAAGTGCTCTAAGGAGAACTTTGTTTGATTCATCAAGTTCGTCTTTCTTTCTCCCATTTATCATCCACAAGATGGCATCTAGTGGTGACTCTGGTGGCACTGGAAGTGCTTCATATTCTCAGTCTTCATCTTCATCAGTGATTGGTAGCTTATATAGCCACCATATCCCTGTCCAATATACCACAAATCCCACCAAATTCATTAAAAAATATGGGCTTTTTCAGTTTGAAGAAGACGCCACAACCACACCGTGGCATGTTTCCTCTCCTCTTAACCTAGCACCTGCTACTCGTCCACTTCCTAAATTTAAAGAGCATCTTCCTAGGTTTTCAGGAAATAACATTGTCACTACAAATGAACACTTGGTGGCATTTTCTAATGCTTGTCATAACATAAGAGCTAATGACAATGATACTTGCATGCGCTTATTCGTAAATTCCTTGGAAGGAAATCCTATGGCCAACTTCTTTGACCTTCCTCCTAAGATTTTGTCTACTTGGGAGGAGTTAATCTATTGGTTCAGATCCACTTATGGGAAATCTAAAAGCCTAGCCGAGAAGTTACGAGAGTATAACAATGTTACCTATAAGGATGGGGAGACCATCAAGTCCTTCATCTTGCGTTTCACCAAGTTATACAATCAAATCCCAGAAATTATTCGGCCTCAGAACCAAGTCGCTTTCATGCATTACTACAATGCATTACCTTCCCCCTACCATCATAGGCTCAAGGAAAAATCCATTGATAATCTCGGTTTCGCTCTGCATGCTTGTTCAGAGTATGAAGAACATCTTGAAAAAACTGGTCTTCCACAGGGAGAATCGGTTAGACAGACAGGCATGTTTGCCCTTTTATAGCTAGTACAAGACATGAACAATCGTATGATAGTGTATGAGCGGAAAGGAATTGTCTCCCCTCTCATCCCTGGAGCTTCATCCTCTTATGCACCCCCCTTTAGAAATCTGGTTGAAAATAACTTTCAACCTAAAGCTATCTTGCCTCAAAGTTGGTGTAACTTCTGCGAGGAACACCACTAGGAAACCACATGTGAGGTAAAGAAGAGTGTCAGATATAAGATCTTTGATAAGAGACCAGAAGCTACTATCGTTGTCCTGGATTTTGCAGAGCAAGAAGACGTCATGGTCATCAACACTAGGAACAAAGACTATGCTCCCAAGGGTAAATTTGAGCCTCCCTGCAGTTCTTCTAGTCTGAGCTCATCCTCACCCGTTGTTATTGTCCAGGTTCCTAAAGTTTCTGAGAGTCAAGGAATTACTCCCCCTTTCCCCTCTTCCAAATACAATATCTTGAATCAGTTGGCCAACATCAAAGCAGATGCAACCCTTCTAGACATGGTTGTCGTCCCTGAACAACAAATGCATCTGAAACAATTCATGGAAGGAAAAACTTTCATTGTAGCTAATCTTTTTGAAGAGGTAAACGAAGAGGATTCTTCTGTAAATAAAGTAGATGTACATAACTTTAGATATCCTGTAAAAAATCTCCCTTTTTATATTTCTGTAAAAATTATGGATAAAATTGCCCAGTGTCGCCTCATTGATGGCGGTTCGAGCCCAAGTGTGATGTCGAAGATTATTATGGAAGAGTTAGGCTTGTCATGTACAAATGAAAATTCCACAAGCATGCTCTCCTATAATATTCTATAACAAACAACCATATGTGAGATTAAGGATGTGACCTTGGTTTTATGCACTCCTCCTAAAATAAGGACAACCCTCAGCATTTAAGTAATTGATATGCCTGTAAGAAATTACTCAATTATCTTGGGAAGAGATTGGAAAGCCTTAACAGGTGGGTACCTCTCACTCGACAAGACGCATTTATCCGTGCCTCGAAATGGTAAGAACATTATAGTCCTTAGAGAGGGAAGGATTTCACCCTACATAGAGAGTGTTCCCCAATCTAGTGTAAACTATATCGAAGAGGACCTAGGAGTGTATTCCATCTTTGCTGAGGAGGATAATATTCCTTTGGAACAAATCGATTTAGATGATGATATGTGGCACATGCACTTTGATGGTTCACGCTCTAATGAAGGTAATGGGGTTGGAATTATCTCGGTTTCCCCTATAGGGAAATTCATAATTTGTCTTACAGGTTAGATTTTGTTTGTACAAACAATGTCACTGAATTCGAAGATTTATTATTAGGCATTGAAAACGCCCTTAATCTTGGTTGTGGTCACCTTTCAGTTTTTGGAGATTCTGAGCTTGTTGTGAACCTGACACGTAGGATATGCTCTCCTAGCAACAAGTTGATGGAACGATACACCCAAACTGTTTGGGCGCTTATCTCGAACCTTTTATCTTTCAACATCACTCATGTTAAGAGGGAGTTGAATTCAATGGTTGATCGGTTAGTCGTCTTTGCAGCTTCTCCTAATCAACATCTTTTGTCTCACAGGCATGATTGTTCTTTTCAATCCCTATATTGTCCATATATCCCTGAAAATGTAGAATCTTTGCAGGCCCTCCCTAACGATGAGAGCTTTTGTGCTTTCATTCAAGATTAACCTCTTAAGCTCGAGGAAATTATATCCATAGAAAACAATAAGATTCCGGAGGGCTTGACTCCTCTTATGGGTTCGTTTTCATCGAGTGTTGTAGGCAATAAAGAAAAACAGAAAGAAGAGGAGTTACGAAGGAAGATAGCTGAAACCATCTCTTGGAATATTGGGGTACTTGAATCCTCAAAGAATGTTAAAATAAATACCCAATGTTGTGATAAAGAAGAAACAAGGTTTACCAAGCTACTTGGTGGATTTCAAAAGGTTTTTGTTTGGTCTTATAAGGATCTTCATAGTTTTGATCCTGGTCTTACACAACATGCTATCCCCATCAAGGAAGGCATGAAACTAGCTAGGCAAAAACAAAGACCTATTAACTCTGCATTCAAAGCAACTTTTCAAAGGGAATTGGAAAATTTCTTAAGGGTCGAGATTATCTTTTCAATCCACCCTGAATGGGTTTCCAATTGGGTACCTGTTTCGGAGACCACTAATCATATTAGAACCTGCATTAATTTCCGCACTTTCATTCAGGCTGTTATGAGAAATCATTTTCCTCCTCTCAATATGGAAATAATTCTGCAACAGGTTGTAGAGTCACAGTTGAAGCCCTTACTTGACAGTTTTTTGGGTTGCGGGAAAATCAAAGAAAAAGGGGCAGATGCTTACAAAACCACTCTTACCTTAGATTGGGGTACCATTACTTATAAAAAAAAAATTTCTAGCTTACTTGATGAAAGTACTGCTTTTAAAAGACCTATACACACAACTTTCGATGAATTGGTCAGTATCCATCTCTATCTCTATGATCTACTTGTGTGTGTCAAAGCGCTGATAATTACCTCAGAGTTCCAAGTATTATTTATGGGTCCTTTCAAAATTGTTTTTGTCTTGGATAATAACTCTTACATTCTAAAGGATTTATAGGAGCAATCGTTTTCCTACAACACTAACAGTTATCATTTGAAACATTACAAGGGACCAACGTGAAAATTTCTAATGTTGTTTGGATCTTCTGTATACTAGTAGCCTAGCTCTGCTTTGATTTTTGTGCTTCTCTTTTCTGATTTATAGTAGTTTGACTTCTGCTTTCTGTGTTAAAACTTATCTTTCTGCATTTTCATTTTTGTTTTTCATTGTTATTGTTTTAATTTTTGCAATTTTACTTATGTTGTGATTTTGTTTCCTATCATCTTTTAGTTAATTTGGTCAAAATAGGATGTTGGATCAATTCTGCCACAGTGACGCTCCTGCAAATCATTGTTAGTCAATAAAAATCAAGCTTACACCATTGTCATGATGTTTCCTCTGAAGGCACCCTTGAAATTGTTATGTATTTCCACTGTTGTCTTATAAAGAATTGGTTATCTTCCACTTCTTCTTGCCATTTCTTCATCCATTGAGATTTTTAAGAGAATGTCCAAAAATTTTCTCCTTGAAGTTAAGAGCAAATTCTGGTTGAATGATTATGCATACAGTGGTAAAACCCCTCATACTCAACACTTTTCATGAGTTATTCCCAAATTCCCGGTCATTTTTCCATTAAATCTGCTCACTTCCCCTGTTGCATAATCGTCTTGGTTATATCTTCTTGACATGTTGTTCTTGGTCTACAAAATCATGAGTTATGAGTTCTAAATCTGTCGAAAACAAATTTCCCTGTGCAGTCGCCAATTTGTTGACGATTAAAAATCGCAACGAAGTTTTTTTCCCGCAAAGTATTGCTAAAGCCTATTATTATAAGCTAACAGGATAAATAATACTAGTAGGTGGAACCCCCTTGTAGATTGGGAGATAATATCTAGCTCTTATTTGATGTTTGTGCCACTGTTCGACACTGCTTACATGGTTGATGAGATCTTATTGGCGATGGATTCGACTTATTATGTGTTGGTTCTATGTGCGACAAGTGGTTGTTGGGTAAGGCATGTTATGTTTTGTTCTAAGCTCTAATCGCATGTTACGATTGCCTATGTTATCCATTGCTACTATTGTTATCTGTTCATGGACTCATTATTTTGACACCTGCACAACAGACATGTTAGTAACAATACTAAAGAGCAGTTGGAAAAAGGCAAAAGAAATATAAACAAATGCAAAGGGAAGGAATTAAACTATGCATGTACTACTCTACATGCATTGAAATTTAAATGGTCGTTGTTAACTCTAGCAATAAGCTAATAGTTATGTGATTTGGTTGAGTTATATGAGTTGGTGATTTATGATACGGGCCGCGCTATTGGTTTTAGTTGGTGATGGTTTCGATACATGGTTTAATTAATTGAGTTAATGGGAAGCTTGCTAGCATGTACTAAGAAATTAATGGATTGGGGATGGAGGCAACGTGCATTTACTGCACATCACCCTTACTCCTTCCATTGAACGCCACCCTAGTCTGGCTATTGTTCAACTGTGTTTGTTGTGGTTATGCTCCGACTTTCAAGCAGAGGGAGAACCGCTCAGCCAACTTGAATTTTAAGGTGCTTTTGATTACAGGTATGTCTTTTTTTTTTCCATCCATGAGTCTGCGTTGGTTATGAAATAGATATTGGCTCGGATGTATAGGTTGTTATTTCCTTAAGTATGGCAAATGTGTAAAATTGTGATTTTTGGAATGAATCGTTGGTGGCTTTCATCGCAATAATGTTCGGAGTCACAGTGTTATTGGTCGTCCTGAGTGTTAGCAGCCATAAAGGCTCTCTGTCATCCTTGTCGGTTTTAGTTGGAGGGTTTTGTTGGTCTAGAATGGTTGGTTGTCTTCACGCATTCATATCCCATACCCAGTCTTGGCTTTTATGGGGTTTAATGGGTTTGAAACACCATGTGTCACTACGCATTATTCACTTGGGTATTGGGTTATTTCATGCTACCAATGGTCGCACAGTGGGTCATTTTGCTTCTTCTCAGCTTTGTTTCACCTCTATGTTGTTAGTTGGTTGACTGGGAGAGCCACGAGGGTTATATCCCGCGTGTGCTAAGTATCGTTACAAGGACAAATGAAGCATTTCTCCTATGTTCATAGCCTCCTCTATCACGGGGATTGTCACCCTGTTTGCAAAGACATTTGTGGTATACCCTATGCGTGCACCATTGGTCTCGGAGGTTCTCACCTGATGTCAGGAGTCGACTCCATGTCTCCCTGTGTTGGTCTACAGGGTCAAACCTTGATTACTCAAAGCTCAGTTTTGATAAAGGAAACCCATTATGTCATGTTGGATACACGATCGATGGTTATGAGTTGGTGATGCATTGTCGATAATCTTCTATTATCGACTCATCTCTGTTGATTATCCTAACAGTGTTTTTTTTGTAGTCGCTACAATTGGTTATTATGACAGTCCAATCGATAAGCTCACCATTGAAATTGGTTGATTGAAGAATGGGGTTGATACACAGTCACTGTCTTTTGCATTGGGATTATTGAAATGTTAATTAGGCATTAGTTTATGATTGATTAATGCACAGTGATGCCTCGCGCGTGATGCATGGTATGTGTTGCGTTCCTATAGCATGATTTAATGATTACTGTGACTATGTGTTCTTAATTGCTAAATGGGTTATTGCAATCATGATGATTATGGCATTTTCATCCACTGTATATGTTATGATTATTTGATCGCGCCATCAGAGAGGGTCATGGGATTTTAAATATGGTTTTGTTTCATTTTGATCGATTTGTGTTGTGAAATCAGACCTGTTGTTGCTGCCTCATTGTATTGGATGGATAGCCCAACATTTTGAATGTTTAGAGTCAAAGAAAATTGGACCTATACAGTCACAAAAATACACTTGCTTTTGGCCGAAGGGTTTTGTGTATCCCTTAGCATAACGTGAATTGAAGTGGTGATTGTTGTCTGTGTGTTTAAATGGCAAGTCGGGATCTTTGCAATTTAAATATGGATTATGGTGTTGACTGTCCACTATGTATGTTAAATGAATACCATGCTTTTTAACAGTGGTAGACACGAATGATGTGACAGTATAACCTCATTGCAATTTAATTATTAAAAGACAGAATTGAGCACGAATTTTGAATTGTATTTGATAATTGAAATAATTCGTGAGTAGTGGTTGATTTTGATGTTGAACAAAGTGGAAATAAGTGATTGTTTATGCATTTGGGAATTGTTTTGAAATATTAAATGGATAAGTGAGATGAACATAGCTCCTTTACACGCTGTTGTGGAATGCGTACGGTCATGTTTTGATGACACTGTGTGAAATATTTGATTACAAACATGGAGCAAGTTAATGCACAGGATTGCTTGTACTGTACACAGTGATTGTTTTGAGGTCTCAGTGGTCATTTAGTTGGTGTGTTTCCTTTTACAGAATGGTTTTATGGATCACTTAATTAATTTTATGAACATTAATCGCTCTCTTTCCCTACTATTATTTCGTTTTCCACTAATTACAACCCCCTCGCCTTCTCACATTCATTTTTCACTCCATGTTCTAAAATTTAATTACAGTCAAGAAGAATTATGTATTGAAGCAGTTTAAAGTTACGTTTTCTTGGTTGGTTCACAGTGACGTTTTCTTTGGTCTGCATTACAGTTGATTGTTTGTTGTCTTTGAGCAGTAACCGTGTTCTTTTCCCCTTCATTTTATCATTTTTTGCTAAATACAAACCCCTCACATATCTTAGGACCTTTTGTTCACCCCATGCTCATTGACAAACAGTTAAACAATTTGTATTGTTGGATTGCATGAGTATGATACATTGTTGAGCCAAAATCTATTTCATATTTAAGAGTTGTCATGTATGGTTGTTAAAGGGACTATTTGCTAATCAATTATGTTAACCAATCATGGACTATTTGAGTCTTTTAATTAACTTAACTAATGAGATGATTCAACTACTTCAACCAATTCTAATTTGTTTAAAGGCAAAAGGAAAGGGAGGAACAAGAGGAGGATAGAAGGAGAAGCATACTAAGGTTTGCTCTTTGAGTTTATGCTGAGATAGTTCAGTTTTCATTCATTCATTCCTTAATTTATCACAAGCCTAATTCTTTTTTATGATAACAGGGTCTTATTGTAGACAGCAAGATTCAGGACTGAATTACATCATTCAGACACTTGCTTTTCAGAGAGTCAAGTGGGCAGAAGTTGATCCCAGCTTTTAGAGTTCAGTTTTTTATTTTCTGTCAGAGGTCATTTTGTATGTTCCATCGGGGATGTCTAAGTTTGACTTTGGTCTGAAATTTCTGCATGAAATTTTGTAAAATGAATGACTCTTTGGTGAATTAGAATGAAATAAAGGGTTGATTTATGTCTCATATGTCTTGATTATCATCTTGGTGTCTTTACTTCTGTCTCTACATTTATTTCAGCAATTGTTATATTCAGAAAATCATATAAAAAGTGAATTTCCAGCAAGCTCTTTATTTATAAAAGACTAGCCTAAGCACTTGTAATTAATACTTGTGAGTTCTAATATTATTTTTGTTGGCTATAAACATAGGGTGATATTCCCATCTATTTTGCTTTAGCCAAGCAGAATCTGAAAATGCTTGAGTAAGATCATTTCATATATTTTCCTCAACAGTAGTCACATATTTATTTCAAATTCATTGATTGGTCTTAGCTTGAACTTATTTGGGCTGAAGACACACTCTTTATTTTGCAACTTGCTACCATCGGTAGCTTCCAAAGACATCTCAAAACCAAAAATGTATGACAATAAGTAGGGCAGTCTATCTTTACCTCGTATGCTTAAAAAAAATTCAAACACAAAACCGATAAAAGATCTATGCATAGCCTAGCCTGTAACGTCTTTCCAAGATCATGCGAACATATCTAAACTTGGGTAAGGTCCCCATTTCTCATAGATGTGAACAAAACACAATAATCTAGCTAGGACACTGTTATTTGCAGGATCTATGAAAATCCCTCCCGACTCCTCTTTGTCTGGATTTCAGTTAAAGGCTTCATGAAACTTCAGATTGTGTAATTGCTTTTGAAAGCAATACCCTAAATATTTTCTCTGAAGTATAAATTGTAACCTACATGTACACTGTAAATTTAGTTGTTGCAAAGATATGCACAATAGTTATGTGATTTCATATATGCATTCCATCCAGGAAATTCCATGGATAGTTTTGAATTGCTATGGAAGATAATTTGAGAATGATATCAATCAAGTAGATATCAAGAGTCTTGACACTTGTATGTTCCATATAATGAAACGTTGGCTTTAGACCCAATCTATCGCTCTCGATGTTTCAATGGTTTACACCCATAAATTCAATCCAGGACTACCCACAATGAATGATGCCCATATTGACTTCAGAGCTTAATACCCAGTAATATAACAGTTTATGTAGTTTAGTGGCAATCGGTGGCAATCAGTAATAACAGTTTTCATTGGACGGTGAGTATACTTTTGACCATCGATTATGTCCAGTAATGGATTTGAAGGGGTGTTAGCCACATCAATTGAAAACCGACATGTGGTCTCTGAAAGGTTTGTCCGGGCATAAGGAGTGCTACTTGGAGGCATATCAGCCTTTCTTGCTGAGAGACTTGGAAGTCTTGGTGCTTTCATAATATCAGGGTTCGAGGGAAGTTAGCACCATTCAATTTCAACTAGCACCTAATGGTATGGAAACTTAAGTGTAAAACTGATATCATCTCATTTGCTCAAATGACGAGGAATGGGGGAAAAATAGCATTTATTAAACCTAAAATTTCAGGGCAAAACCAAAACATCTGTTGGAGCACAAATATCTAAAAGGTCGTATACCATTCCCCGTACAAAAGCAAGTTAGACCACTTATAGAATAAATCTTATCCACATGTCCAATCAAACCTTTGAAAGGGTAAACTATTTCAAAAAAATCCAAGTTAATATCGGTCAAATGAGGAACTTTGCAGGGCTAATATGATTGTCGTGCAATTAACTTTTGCAGCCTCTTGGATTCGTACGTTTTGGAGATTGTTTGGCCCACCATAATACAATGGATAGAAAAAATAAACTATTACTAGTACAAGCAACAGTCTCATTTTTGTAGACAGCCAGAACTAAAACCACCAATACTTGAAAATCAGTGTCAGTAAAGACTCGTTCATAAGCAAATCCAAAATAACTCACAAATTTGATTCAAAATAAGGCATGTGCTTTAAATCCAAATTTATTTCTGGCACTTCAGAAATAGTATCTTGTTGTGTTGTTGTAAGACGTCGAACATGAGGCATGTCTTAGAAAGTACTTGCACTGCGTTGAATCAAAACAACCCATATTTTAAACTCGATATCAGTTTTGAAATGATGTCCTCCAGCGAAGCCTTTATGCCTATATGTATTCTAAATTTCTTGTTAGGATCAATAGAATAGCCCACTATATGGAACGCTTGTCACCATCAGGGAAAATTAGAGTTAGATTCCTTTGCTTCATAAATATCAGCAGAATATCCCATCATATGCATATTAGGTCAGCACCAGAGAATTCCCTTCATGATGTTACATTGTCTTCAAATAAGCTTCTAAGTTATCAACATAGCTTTTTAATGTGATAAATCTCCCAACAAAATACATGTTGTAGTGATCCATCCTTACTACTCTATTGAGTGTGCCATAAAGATCTGAAGAACAAAACCTAAAACAAGGATCTACGTAGGCTCAAAAGTTTGCCACTAGAGAGCACTTTTCACGCCCTAAGCTCTAATACCATGTTAGAATTAGGGAAAATTGAAAAACAAAATGCTTTAAAATTTTTTGTTTACTAGATCAACATATAAGAGATATAAACAGATTTGAATACAAACAAGAATTTTGTGTAAAAAATAAACCTTTTAGCTTACCTCTTGATCAATGAAAGATGTACATGTCACATGTGTGAATGTATACCTCTGAAAAATGCTCAAACACTAGTTTAGGTTCATGGATCAAACCTCTAGGGTTTGATCTCTGTCAATGTGGACTGTGGGACAGTTTTGTCGAAGATATAGACCCCCAAAAGATCTTGTACACAAGTTAAAACAACAATAACACCACAGAGGAAAACAGCAGGACCTCCAAGTAGATAGCAGGCATACCCTCAGCAGATAGAACCCTCCACAGAAACAAAAATTAGCATAGGGATGAACTGGACAGCAAGACTAAAACAATAGACTGTCCACCAGCAAACCCTCCACATAGAAAAAGTCTGGACAACAAGTAGAAACCCCACAGGGACCTCAGCTCAACACACGACAGCCAAAGGAGAGGTCGTGGCTACTGGCAATCAAAGGGAGGGTCACAGCACTCTATACAGACCTGGCAATCAAAGAAAAGGGGGCGCGACTCTCTTTAAAGATCTGGCAGTCAAGGAAGGGGGACACATGCACCCTATACACCAACAGACATCAAGACAGAGCTTCCAGCCAACACCAAGATCAATCGAAAACCTCAGATCTGAAATTGATACATCAAAAGGGTAGGCCGCACAACACAAGGATAGAAATATTGAAGTAGCCACAACAATAGAAGAGAGAAGTGAGTGTGTGTGTAATTAAATGCTAAACGGTAGGGTTCTATTTATAGTTAGGGAGAGGGGTTAGGGAAAATATAATTATAATTAAATATTGACATTTACTTAATATAAATATTAATTAAAATGTCAATTAATATTAATATAAATTATAAAAAACCTAATCACATAAAATAAATCCCCAACCACATAAAGCCAATCTCCAATCACATAAAACAAGAGGGAAAGCAAGACAACAAGGGGGAGCCTTTTAAGACAAAGTCAAGGGGGTCCACAATGGCAAAACATGTCCACATGAGTCTCATAATGACCTATAAACTTTATCATCACTGCATAAGAGGGTACATCAACAATGTGGTCATGTCCATCTTCATAGGCACTCCTAGGTCTCATGGACCATCCCAGGAGTGAGGAAGAGGATCACACATCAACACATCTTGGTATTTCACCAAGATCTACCTGGTCCAAGACGAGGTTTCCCCAGAACACATCTGGGGGCCCTAGAACACATCTAGGGTCTTATCCACCAAGGTACAAGACCAATGATCAACCCATGCATTAAGCAAGGGTTCCTTGGAACACATCCAGGGGCCCTAGACTCATTTAGGGAATTACATCAACCACCAAGGATCAATTCAAGCACCGTGCAAGGATTCTCTGGAACACATCCAAGGGCCCTAGACACATCTAGGGACTTACATCAACCAACAAGGAACATATCCAAGGATCAATCCAAGCACCAGGCAAGGATTCCCTGGAACACATCCAGGGGCCCTAGACACATCTAGGGACTTACTGCTTGGTCCTAGACCAAGAACCCCAGTCATATACTGGGGGCCCTCACTGGGGTCTTTTGCCATGGCTCTTACTGCTTGGTCTTATACCAAGAAACCCCAAGAGTGTGTTGGGGGGCCTAGTCCACAGCTAGGATATTTTCCATCCTCCAGAGAATGGCTTTTGCAACTACATTAATTTCAACATTTTGAGCACTACAACTTCATCAAAGGTTACATCTCTGTTGATCTCAATATGATGGTAACCTGGTATGTAAATTCTAAAAGCCTTAGAGACCTCACAGTGTCCAACAAATATTCTCTTCTTTCTTGAAGGATCCAACTTAGTTATTTTTTCTTTTGGAATGTGTACAAACACTAGACAATCAAATATTTTTAGATGGCTTACTTCTGGCTTCTTTCCGGAGAACATTTCTTCGAGGGTTTTGAATCCAAGTGCACTATGGGATAATCTGTTTTGGACATAAATTGTTGTTCTTACTACTTCAACCCATAAGTGCATTGGAAGATCTTGATTGTGAATCATAGTCTTTACTGCTTCCATAATTGTTCTATTCTTTCTTTGTGCTACACCATTTTGTTGAGGATTATAGGGAGTGGTGAGCTCCCTCTGAATCCTGACATCTTTGCAAAAGCTTCCAAATTCATTTGAGGTGTACTCTCCTCCATTATCTAACCTGAGTATTTTGATTTTTCTTTCGGACGAGTTTTCTACCAAGGCTTTGAATTCCTTGAACTTTCTAAGTACTTGATCTTTTGATTTCAAGAAATAAACCCAAGTATTACGAGAGTAATCAACAATAAATGATACATAGTATGCATACCCGCTTAGAGAAGTTGATGGCATTGGACCGCATACATCTGAGTGGATGAGCTCCAAGATTCCTTATGTTTATTGTCGCTCTTTGGGAAATGATTCTTTATGTTCTTTCCTTGTGCAAATCCCTAGCATACACCTTCATGATCAACCTTAAATTCTGGTAAGCCTATAACTACCTTGCTTACATATGGTAAGGCTTTGTAGTTGATGTGAGCTAGTCTTCTATGCTAAAGTTCACAAGGACTTTCAATAGAGTGAGTTAAGGCTACATCTGAGTGACCTTTTAACTTGTACAAACCTCCTTCTTCAGTACCAATAACAACTGCATCTTCTATAGTTTTTCCTTTAGGCCACATAAGAACTTCACCATCTATGAATGCAACCCCGAAACCTTTATTATCTAGGGCTGAGATAGAAAGTAAGTTCTTTGTCAAACCTGATGCATAGAGTACATCCTTCATTCTCATCGGAGTTCCTAAATCCAGTTTGTAAGTGGATTCTCCCATTCCTTTGATAGGGTATTGATAATCATCTCCAAGTGAAACTTTATGGGGGGGGGTCCTTTTCTATAAGGCTAGAGAGAATGTATTTCTGACCTGTCATGTGCTTAGAGGCACCGCTATCTATGAGCCAAGTATCCTCTCCAGGTATCACAGATCCTAAGAGGGCGGAAAACAAAACATAATCTTCAATTTCTTCTTTAGTCAACTTCTTGGGTGGCTCATCATCTTCAACTCCATGGGCGTGATGTCTTTTGTTATTTCTCTTTTTGTATTCTTCCTTTCTGGCAAGACATTTCTTAGCAATGTGTCCCATCTTATCACAATGATAACATTGATAAGAAGAGAAGTGTTTTTCCTTTCTTTGACCCTTACAATATTTCTGGAATCTCTTTGAATGGTGAGAAAAATGGGTCTCCTTTTGGAAATGAGACATTTTCTTTCCTCCTTTAGCATGAGCAGCTAGGGCTTGATCTTCATCCCTTAATAGTATGGCTTCTCGGTTGGCCACTCTTGCTTCTTCTTGAACACATTCTTCCCATAGACTGTCAAATTGGAGTTTCTCTTTTCTTTCATAGATAGTTTGGATGAAGGCATCCCAAGGTCTCGTGAGACCATTAAGAGTTGTCATTATGAGTTCATCTTCATCTAAGTTGTATCCAATTTCTTCTAATTGTTCCTTGAATTGAGAAACCCTAGAGAAATAATCTTGAACTGTTTCTCCTTTCTGCATCTTTGTATTCTTGAGTTGGGTTCTCAGATTCATCTTCCGGTTGATGTTCTTTCCTTCATACATTCTGGTTAGGGCATCAAACATACCTTTTGGAGTATTCTTAGAAGACACTTGAGGGATCAAGTGGTCTTTACTGGAATCTGCAATTATTCTTTTGGTCCTAATCATATCCTTCTTGTACTTCTCTTTGGTTGCTTCTTCTTCAAGTACTGATACATTTTCTTTTATGAATTTTGCAAGGTCATTCTCTTCAAGAATGAGTCCAATTATGTACTTCCAGTCACGGAAATTTTCCACACCTTCTAACTTGTCAACAAGCTTGGTGTTTGCAAACATCTTGACCTGGAGCTAGGAAAATGACTAGAAAATGAAAGTGCTCAGAAAATGAATCTGAACTTACCAAGAAATGCATTGGGCTGAGGTGAGTTGGTTGGAGCTGATTGTTTCAGAAAATTCCAAGTTTTACCCCTTGAAACTTGACCTGCGCACTTTTGGAGTGGTATCTTTGGTACTATAGTTCTGGTTTCCTGGTTTCCTGGGTTTTTTGTACCAGTCAAAACTAGGGTTTGACTTTCTGGAGAGTCTGGCCACTAAAAAAAGTGTGCTTCAACTGCCAAAGGATGTGCTAGAGTAGAGCGCACTTCCCTAGACAATTTTTGGTCAGAAAATCCTCTTCAGTAAAAAGCCCTAATTTCCTTGTATGAGAACAATGACGTTTTTAGATACCCAGTGAAAGGTGCTCTATTCAGTCAAGCTCTGAAACCATGTTAAGTTTTGTGTTGTTATTAGGTTATTTTCAATTTACTAGAGCATTCAGTGCATTTCCAAAACAACATAAAGAGGATCACTGAAAGAAACACAATCACAAGGTACACAACATTTTATCCTGGGAAACCCTCATGGGGGAGAAAACCCAGCAAAAACTTCCTCAATAATAGATTGTCAATACAATGCCAAGACTAAGACCAAAACACCAAGAATAAACTAGGACTGAGCACACGCCTCTCTTCTCCTTCCTCCTTCAACTGCAATTGCCTTCAAAAGATGCGCACTAGATGAGTGAGTGAGTGAATTATCCTGGGGAACCCTCATGGGGGAGAAAACCCAGCAAAAACTTCTTCAATAATAGATTGTCAATACAATGCCAAGACTAAGACCAAAACACCAAGAATAAAATAGGACTGAGCATACGCCTCTCTTCCCCTTCCTCCTTCAACTGCAATTGCCTTCAAAAGATGCGCACTAGATGAGTGAGTGAGTGAATGAACAAGTGAGGCGTCATCCTCACTTATAAATACTAGTTGAGGAGGCGCTAGGGTTATGTCTCTTCACTTAGTATGGACGACTTCTTCCAAGAGTGTTAAAAACCACTTTATAAACCCTAGGGGACGACTTTACAAATACCACCATATAAATATGGTTTGACCAATCCACAAAAGGGGATTTGATCTTATACAAGACCCGACATGATCAATCCACAAAAGGGAATTTGATCTATAAGATAATAACTCAATTATAATTAGAATATTCTTCAAAGTTACAATATTTTAACAAAAGGGAACCACAAGCAGCATGATCTAGAATTTGAATTATTTCTTTCACAATGACGAAAAAAGAGGATAGAGGAGCTATAATTTCTCAGAAAAGTTTTTTAAACAAATACTTGAAATTTATATGTACCTATATGAATGGAAACAATGAAATTTCAGTCTCCAAGAACATGCCGTGTATTACTAACTGAAAGTCAAATAATGTGTCTAGTTTGTCCATAATATCAGAGTAATATTTTCATCATGATATGGCTAGCACAATGCAACTGTAAATACAAAGATCAAGGAAAAATTCATAAAACAAGACTCTGCTGCTAAAAAGAAGCACCTTGTATCGTGTACCAACCCTGGGAACATACTTATTAGTATTACTGATAAATTGCATAGCAACTCAACCATTTTTTTCATGAAGTCATCTCAAACTGCAACGTTCTGGCATAGATTTACAACCACATTCTTGAATAGCCTTAAATATACAAAATTTTAAGATGAAAGACATTCTTTTGGTCCTTGGCATGATTTTAATTATAACAGTGGAGATCTTTCCTAAGTGCAAAAAATACAAGAGTAAAATGCCCAAGCTCCAAAGTTCTTTCCCAAAAAATTAAACAAATGAAAAAAAAAAAAAAAAATCGTTCCCAGGTGGACCTAACCGGCTGCAAATTCCATAATATGCTGAGAAACATGTACATTTCTTATCCTTAAAAATCCCGTTTAGACAAGAACACTCCCATTTCCAAGAAAAGGAACTGCCAAATATTACTCACCATTTCATAATTTCGGATTTTCAAAAGCTAACTTATTTGGAGACATCAATTCTCTAGCAACTTTTATTTTCTGGAAGCATTTAGAGGACTAAAAATCTCTGGATGTAGGAGCTTGTCAAGGTTGCCCAAAATTTTTGGCACACTTCCTTCTTTGGAGGTGTTTAAGTTAGCAGCAATTTATGAGTTAGAGCAACTGCCTAGTGTTTTTTATTCTCTGGTAGAATTGACAGACTTGAAAAGTTGAACATGTCTGGATGCAAGAGAATGTCAAGGTTACCTGAAATATTTGGCTAATTCAGCTGTTAAAAGTGTTGAACCTGTTGGAATGCAAGGGTTTGGTAAAACTCCCTGAAGGTTTTAGTAAGTTTGGGTGCTTTGAAGAGCAAGATCTTGTAGGATGCTCTCAACTAGAGGAACTCTGTGACAGTTCCATTGTCTTCAATACAAGGAATATCGAATGTGTTACAATGTGAGAGGTTGGATAGTATAAGAATGGAGTGTGTGGGGAATATTCACCGTGGTCTGACATTGAAGTAAGTGGAATAATGATCCAGTGATGGACAGAAAAACAAGGTGATACAGAACCCAAGCAGTGGCCTTTGCCTGTGAGAGGTTCATAGGTATAAGTTGCGATGTAATTTTGTGGTTTAAAACAATGTGTTTAAATATAATAGCAGAAAATAATATTACTGGAGATGCCTTCTATAATAGTGAGAAACTAAATTTTATTTTATTCCCTGCTATGTTGATGCATTGCAGAAAGCCTAAAACACTAATGTGGGGTCATCCATCCCTACTTCTGTTCATCCAAGGAAACTTGTAGGCTTTCACAACTTGACCTCTTACAAGCCTGCAAGGCACAAAAACCAAACTAAGGATACTTGAACAAACCTAAAAATATAATATAATGCAAATTACATGACTTGGGGTTGAGTCCTGCAAATGAGGACTTTGTATTCCACTATGTGCCCATATCATACAGAAAGAAAATTTGTACAAAGATGAAAAGAAACTAGTGAGAATCAAAAACATTGTTTTCTGTCCAAAATGCCTATATTGGTAAAGAGACCCAACTGTCACATCAAACAAATGGATCAGGCATCGTACAGTACAACTGGACTACTCATTTAAAACTATGAACAAACTCCCTGAACATTTTAAGAACAAATATTTCACAAAATTCTTCATCGATATTGGTTATCAATGCAGTTGTTTTTGCAAAGATGATGTCTTTGCTTACAGGACAAGTATGCCTTTAGTGGCAGCGCGGATTCTATTAACTAAAACAGTGAGTCGTGTATAAAATGCGAGAGTTCATGACAGACAGCAGAAGGTGCTACGTTAGTAACAAAACAATCTGTTATCTGACTTTCTGTTTGAAGGCAATGGAGGACAGAGAGGGTGAATTGTAGAGTGTACCCATTATTGAAAAAGAATAAAGCAATACTATTGAATTACCCCTTTTTTTATCAGCTTCTCAAAAATGCTAGCTGGTAGCCGTATGATTTTGATGTTACAAGAACTCTTTGATTGGACTCTTCTTGTGCCAAGGAAGCCATAGAACTGTAATAAGGTGGGGCCTTCATGTTCTCTGGCTGATGTAAGAACTTTAAAAAGAAAATTAGTGCAAAGGAAAATTCATGTTGTAAGGCCCTTTCAAACTCTCGGAACTTTCATGAATTTCTTTGATTGAGAGTCGAGACACACTCACTGCATGTCTCCTTGTCAATGATTAACTTTCCAGCTTTCCCACATGGTAAATGTCACACAGCACTGAAGATTCACCATTCTCGTTAACATATTTATCAAAGAAAGCTTTTTCTGTCAAATAAACCATGTGTGGAAGAGGTATCTCTCTTTTCAACTCTTGCACTTGCATGTACTTCAATGACTCCATAAGTATATACCGAAAAATTATCCTCTTCTCCGTGCTGTATGAAAACAGATTGGATACTTCACACTAAGACAATGGAAGTCCCACGAAATTGACCATAAAATGTACATCACACGTTATTTTCTCCTCCGAAAGCCCCAGAATCTGGGGCTCCCAAATAGATAACTCCGAAATTTGGTTCTCTAAGAAACCTAAACTGCTCAAAGAAGGCAGCGTTTGCTCTAATTTTTCTTTCTCTACGCCCAAAATCACACGCATGGCAGCTGCAAACATCATTCCCTTCTTAAACTTGAGATTCTCAGCCTGTTTAAATGAGTCCATAACCTTTCCCACTGAAGTCTTCAGCAAACAAGCTTGCTTCTCCAATAAACATGACAATGCTTTACTCTCCCTCAATGCCCAATCTTTGTGAAAGTGAAATTGCAGATTTAAGCTTATCCTCTCTAGTATTAAATATCAGTGCATGATTAATAACTATTTTGGAGATATCCTCTTCCTTCATAAAAGTCCTAAGCAAGTTGAGCTTAGACTTTAGGTTGCTTTCGGATCTTAGAAAAGAAAAACCTAGAGTTTCAAAGGACCACCCTTCGGATCTGAGCAGCCGCAGTCAAACCATGGCCATTTAACAACTCCAAAACTTCTTCCATATTTTGGCTCAATTTTGAGCAAAGCAAGTCATTGCTTTATCCAAGAATTTTTGAGATATCTTAGTCTCTTAAACCACATTTGTTGAATATAAATTCTGTGCCAACACCCCTGTGTGGAGGATGTGTGGATGGGGTTGCTTTTTGGGTGGAGAAATTCACAAATGTTATGAAGTCATTAAAACAGGCCAAGAATTGGGACTCAAGAAGGGATCGAAGCTGTTTGCAGCTAAGTTGCGTATGCAAGATTGCAATGTTTAAGCAGTTTAGCTTTCTTGGTAAAACAAATTTCCGAGTTATAGTCGAGAGCCGCAATTTCTGTGGTTTTTGGAGGAAAAATCGAAGCGTGGTGTAGATTTTGTGGCCAAATTTATGGGAATTCCACCGGCTGATTTTGTTAAGTATCCAAATCTGTCGAGAAGAGGGAAAATAAATTGCGACTTGAGGATGAAATTCTAGGTGAATATTCACAGTGGTCTGACATTGAAGTAAGTGGAATAATGATCCGGTGATGGACAGAAAAACAAGGTGATACAGAACCCAAGCAGTGGCCTTTGCCAGTGAGAGGTTCATAGGTATAAGTTGCGATGTAATTTTGTGGTTTAAAGCAATGTGTTTAAATATAATGGCAGAAAATAATATTACTGGAGATGCCTGCTAGAATCATGAGAAACTAAATTTTATTTTATTCCCTGCTATGTTGATGCATTGCAGAAAGCCTAAAACACTAATGTGGGGTCATCCATCCCTACTTCTGTTCATCCAAGGAAACTTGTAGGCTTGCACAACTTGACCTCTTACAAGCATGCAAGGCACAAAAACCAACCTAAGAATACTTGAACAAACCTAAAAATATAATATAATGCAAATTACATGACTTGGGGTTGAGTCCTGCAAATGAGGACTTTGTATTCCACTATGTGCCCATATCATACAGAAAGAAAATTTGTACAAAGATGAAAAGAAACTAGCGAGAATCAAAAACATTGTTTTCTGTCCAAAATGCCTATATTGGTAAAGAGACCCAACTGTCACATCAAACAAATGGATCAGGCATCATACAGTACAACTGGACTACTCATTTAAAACTATGAACAAACTCCCTGAACATTTTAAGAGCAAATATTTCACAAAATTCTTCATTGATATTGGTTATCAATGCAGTTGTTTTTGCAAAGATGATGTCTTTGCTTACAGGACAAGTATGCCTTTAACGGCAGCGCAGATTCTGTTAACTAAAACAGTGAGTCGTGTATAAAATGCGAGAGTTCATGACAGACAGCAGAAGGTGCTGCGTTAGTAACAAAACAATATCTGTTATCTGACTTTCTGTTTAAAGGCAATGGAGGACAGAGAGGGTGAATTGTAGAGTGTACCCATTATTGAAAAAGAATGAAGCAATACTATTGAATTGCCCGTTTTTTTATCAGCTGCTCAAAAATGCTAGCCGGTAGCCGTATGATTTTTATGTTACAAGAACTCTTTGTTTGGACTCTTCTTGTGCCAAGGAAGCCATAGAACTGTCATAAGGTGGGGCCTTCATGTTCTCTGGCTGAGGTAAGAACTTTAAAAATAAATTAGTGCAAAGGAAAATTCATGTCGTAAGGCCCTTTCAAACTCTCAGAACTTTCATGAATTTCTTTGATTGAGACACGCTCACTGCATGTCTCCTTGTCTATGATTAACTTTCCAGCTTTCCCACATGGTAAATGTCACGCAGCACTGAAGATTCAGCATTCTCGTTAACATATTTATCCAAGAAAGCTTTTTCTGTCAAATAAACCATGTGTGGAAGAGGTATCTCTCTTTTCAACTCTTGCACTTGCATGTACTTCAATGACTCCATAAGTATATACTGAGAAATTATCCTCTTCTCTGCGCTGTATGAAAACAGATTGGATACTTCACAAGATAAGACAATGGAAGTCCCACGAAATTGACTATAAAATCTACATCACACTTTATTTTTTCCTCTGAAAGCCCCAGAATCTGGGGCTCCCAAATAAATAACTTCGAAATTTGGTTCTCTAAGAAACCTAAACTGCTCAAATAATGCAGCCTTTGCTCTAATTTTTCTTTCACTACGCCCAAAATCACACGCATGGCGCTGCAAACATCATTCCCTTCTTAAACTTGAGATTCTCAGCCTGTTTAAATGAGTCCATAACCTTTTGCACTGAAGTCTTCAGCAAACAGGGTTGCTTTTCCACTAAACATGACAATGCTTTACTCTCCCTCGATGCCCAATCTTTGTGAATGAAATTGCAGATTTAAGCTTATCCTCTCTAGAATTAAATAGCAGTGCATGATTAATAACTATTTTGGAGATATTCTCTTCCTTCATAAAAGTCTTAAGGAAGTTAAGCTTAGACCTTAGGTTGCTTTCGGATCTTAGAAAAGAAAAACCTAGAGTTTCAAAGGACCACCCTTTGGATCTGAGCAGCCGCAGTCAAACCATGGCAATTTAACAACTCCAAAACTTCTTCCATATTTTGGCTCAATTTTGAGCAAAGCAAGTCATTGCTTTATCCAAGGATTTTTGAGATATCTTCGTCTCTTAAACCACATTTGTTGAATATAAATTCTGTGCCAACACCCCTGTGTGGAGGAGGTGTGGATGGGGCTGCTTTTTGGGTGGAGAAATTCACAAATGTTATGAAGTCATTAAAACAGGCCAAGAATTGGGACTCAAGAAGGGATCGAAGCTGTTTGCAGCTAAGTTGTGTATGCAAGATTGCAATGTTTGAGCAGTTTAGCTTTCTTGGTAAAACAAATTTCGGAGTTATAGTCGAGAGCTGCAATTTCCGTGCTTTTCGGAGGAAAAATCGAAGCTTGGTGTAGATTTTGTGGCCAAATTTATGGGAATTCCACCGGCTGATTTTGTTAAGTATCCAAACCTGTCGAGAAGAGGGAAAATAAATTGCGACTTGAGGATGAAATTCTAGGTGAATATTCACAGTGGTCTGACATTGAAGTAAGTGGAATAATGATCCAGTGATGGACAGAAAAACAAGGTGATACAGAACCCAAGCAATGGCCTTTGCCAGTGAGAGGTTCATAGGTATAAGTTGC
>JASDQU010735638.1:13100-26352 GCA_032191745.1 Picea mariana | reverse complement strand
AACTAGTAAACATGATGTGGAGAAATGTCGGAGAAGACAGTATGTGCAAGAGAATCCCTCTAAGAAGAAGGCTAAAGGTAAAGATAATTTATCAAAGCAAAGGAAAAGGGGTAGTGATAGAAAGGGATCATGGTTCCAATATGAGAACAAGACACTCTGCTCTTATTGTGGTAAGAGTGGACATCATATTGAGAAGTGTTGGACAATTTACCCGATCTTATGTCCAAAGCATAATCACAAAGATGTAAGGGGACTTGCAAGAAGACAAGCAACAACTCTAGATGAAGTTAATGGTTTTACTAAAAGATTTGAGAAAGAATACTTCCCAATGGCTCATCTTGGAAAAGTAATATATGAAGACATTGAGGAATGGTTAGTGGACAATGGCTCATCTTGCCACATGGCCTAGATGAGATCAATATTTCTAACTTTCTCAGATTCCAACACAGATTGCTATGTAGGATCTAGAACTAACACCAGACAAGCAATAAAAGGGTATGGATATGTAAGATTCCAACTTGAGTCGGGAGGATTTATGGGAATAGAACATATGTTATATGTTCCATATTTGAAGGTAAACCTACTCTCATATACGGCATTTGAAGATGAAGGCTATGCAATTGCATTCCAGAATTTCCAAGTACTTGTGTATTTAAGAGAAGCTTCTCCAGACACATCAATAGTGCTTGGTATTTGCAAGGAGAGGTTGTATAGGTTACTGGGAAGACATATAGTTTGGTATAATGGTTTCTTGGATTCAACATCAGATTCAATTTCAGATTCAACATCAACGTCAGAGGAATTGTTAGAGATAGGAAGCTGTGAAACTCCTTCCAGTACTAAGGGGAGGATGAGTTCATGAATAAACCATCAATCATACAAGATTTCATTGTAAATATGTATATTTGTAAATGTAATATGCATATGTGGATATCTCCTAAAGTCTATTAGAAGGATTGTAAGCCACTCATTGTAGATTATAAGAGTGAGAGGAATTATGTAAAATTTATATATTGCCACCTTATATGTTGATATGAGTGAGAGGAATTTTGTAAGAGAGTTTCTATATTTCCACCTTATATGATGTTAAGAGTGAGAGGAATCTCGTTAAAATGATTACTATATAGCCACCTTACATATCGTTAGAAGTGAGAGGAATCTTGCAAAAATGGTTTCTATATAGCCACTTTGTTTTAGAGTGAGAGTGATCTTATATAAGATTTCTAAGCTTTTCGACAACATAATAGAAAATTGTATTGTCTTGTCATCAACTAAAGAGCTCATATGGATAGAATTGTTTAAGTTAACATTCTTGATTCTGAAGAACTAAAGGTGAAGGAACAGAAGGATGCAAGCAATTGGAACATGTAGATTGGAAGTGGGAAGAACATCAAAGTAATGCAAAACTTCCTAGAGCTAGTAAAGGCAAAATAATCCTCTTTGTAAAGAAATAAGAGGCATATATATATATGTAAATATGCATGCTATAAGAATATTCAAAATTCTATGTCATATTCATGTGGATGTATATCTTGAGCAAAAGCAATTCATACACAGATGGTTACAGTACAGATCGAGTTGTTTTTCAAGGCAGGAGAGTAATGGACAGGGAATTCATTCAAATACTCTTATAGATACATCAGCAATACAAGAACAACGAGTCCAAAATGGAAAGACATAGATCAACATTAGACTTGGTTTCATATTGGCTGAGATAGACTATCTTTAACAGAATAGGAGATGGGAGTGGATGTTGAATACAAGATTAAGGTATTGCAGAGATTCGATGAACATGAATTTTGTTGTCAAGGAATCTGTGAGCAAGAACCAAAGCTATATTTTTTATTAGCGACAGTGCCAAAGGCTAGAGTTAGAGCCATATTTTAGAAGAAGACAAAAGTACAATGATCTAATACCTAAGATCTAAGATCCAAGATGAAGACCAAGTTCCAAAATATTCATCAAGATGGAAGAGTGAAGAATCTTCATCACTAAGTTACTGGATAAGAACATTTTAGTAAGATGGAAGAGTGAGTTACAATTATCATCACTAAGTTGTTGGATATCTATACTTTGGGAGGTCCAAAAGTTCTTCAATGGGAAGGTGTGATCTAGGAAGATCCAGGAATGCTCACAGAGGTCCAGGAGGATCCAAAACACTAACAAAGGTCTAGGAGGATCCATAAAATCTCAAAAATCAATCATCCCAAATGCTCTCGAAAACACCATAAATGCATAGAGCTCGAAAATAGCTTTCCAAGGGCACAAAAATTGCCTCAAATGAAGTTCATATGCAAAATATATGGCCGATCAAAGTTCAATTCAACTAGGTCAAAAATCAAAGGGATCAAGGTGACACATGTTACCACTGCAAGGGTGACATGTGGCATGACCATACAACTATACGACGATGATGTGGCCACACCCCAAGATGCCATGTGGCATGACCATACACTGACTGGGCATGTGTATTGGCATGACCGTACGTTGACTGGGAAGGTGTGTTGGCATCCGTACATATAGGTGGACTAATCATTTGTTGACACATGGCATGGATTGACAAATGAAATGCCACCATGTGGCGACTTCCCATTGGCCACTAATGCTTAAGTTTATGTAAAATTATATGGGAGTTCGGAGGATCGAAACCGTGACCTCCCAAGACCTTACCCAAGGCGTTTACCATCGCGCCATCGCATGAGTCTTAACATATATCTGGTATAGTTTGTATTTAACCTTTGTTAAAGGTTCAAGTGGTGGAAAAAAGGGGTCGAGGGCCTAAGCCCTCAACCCATGGTTTTGTTATAATCCAATGTAACCGTGTCCAAGATTCGCATGGGGGGTCAATGCATATATATATATATATATCCACATATACCAAAGTTGCGGGGGCATTAAAACTATATGCCATATATTACACCAACCACCGAATATACAACGTGAAAACCGGTGGTCACTGGGGCTCGAACCCCCAAATTGCTATATATATATCAACAGACTTAACCAATGCAATAAAGGTGCGAGTTTGTTACAAATCCCACCTAACTAATATTTAAATGCTAACCACGAAGTGCAGACGAGGAGTTAAGCTCGTGCCCTATTTAATGGGCACGAATTCCCATGTCTACACATAGATCGAGAGAACAAATCCTGATATGGCACAGATATCGAGGAGGATATCTATACATATGCATAGATTTGTGTGCTAAGAAAAGGCCAAGTATGGTGTGTCTCGATATGTATTCGATGAGGCATAATGACTACACCTAAGCAACTTTATACTCATTTTTGACGAATTTTTGCAAGGAGTATGAATTTGAGGTCTATTGGTGTAAAAAGGGTGTAATTGAGCCAGTTCGGAATTTGGTCAACTTTATACTCAAATTTCTCATAATTTCTCAAGGAATTCAATGGTGAACTCATTCTTTGGGTTTGAGCAGTGGAATTAAATGTAGTCCATTAAATTGGCTTTTTGTAAGTCCATGTTGTAATGTAATTTGAAATTTTGAGAGGATGAAGAGCAATCTTACTATCTAGAAGGGACTTGAAGATGAAGCAATACATGTCATCGATATATGTAATTTGAGTTATTTTATTTTCTGTTGTGTCATCTCAATAATACATAAATTAATCATCGGTTTATGAGTTTTTGGATAAGAAGCACAACATCATTTTTTTGCAAATCACCTCAATACGATCAAGAATTAATTCTGAATCAATTTAAATTTTATATGTATATTTTTAAAGGAATAAGTGGTATCTAAAGATTTTCGGATCACCTTCAATTCAAGTTCCTCAAGCATGGTATTCACTCTCTTGACTCTCACATTAATGATTTGTATAATAATGTGCTTTGTTTAGGGTTCCTCAATCCTAGTCCCATTATTTCATCCACCCCATTTTTAAATTTGGGGATTACATTTGACCCCAACAATTACAAAACCATCGTGGTTGGGAACACTTTCACAAGCTTCATGGTTGTACTTCATATGTGGTTAGCATATGAGCTAGAGAGGAAGCACCTTACTGAAAAGGACAGGGGAGATTTTATTGGGATTACCAATCATTAATCACATATTCACTCTTCAAGCCATTATTGAGGAGACTCGTCATCACTCTTTAAAAGTCTCATGTTGCTTTGTGAACTTTTGGAAAGCATTTGACTTGTCTTAGGAGAGGCCATGTTCCAAAGGCTTCGTGATATTGCTATTTTAGATACCCTTTTGGTCACCATCATGAAACTATATGAGTTGATTCTTAGTCAACTTTGCTTTGGTAATGACATCCTAGATTTCACGAGGAACACCATTGGGGTCAAGCAAGGGTGCCCCCTTTCATCCAAATCTCTTTGTGATCTACATTGATTCATTGTAGTCCTTTTTTAGGAAGCACATATAATAAGGGGATGGTTTTCTTCTAAACCATGTCTTCATCTCCTTATTTTTTGATGACATGATCCTCCCAACCTCCACACCTAAGGGGTTATAGAGACAAATTGGTGCCCTATCTAGCATAAAAAACCTTCATCATTTGATGATCCACCTTAGTGAAACCAAGGTTATGATCTTCGACATATGTCAATGAGCTCTCTTCGGTTACCACTTCTTATACTTTCGGGGGGGGGAGAGATTTATATTACCATGTTTTACACATACTCAGTGGTTAAACTCTCAAGGCCTTATTTTAGTTTAAGACATTCTTTTTGGCCTTCACTTAATAAAGGATATTGTTCCCTTTCCAACTCAAAAGATAATGCTTCCAATGTCACTTCCAAGATATCTCATCCAAGATGCCCCTCTTTGACATAATCATCAAACTCAATATCCAATATGGCTCCAAGGTTTAGGGCCCTAACTTGCTTCAAGTTCACTAGACCAAGAAAGTGAGAGTCCAAATCATTATGCTACAACATATCATTCCTTGCAAATAGACAGTTCCCTAGTCTATCATCCAGATGGAGTTTGGGGATCACCCTTTGCACCTTAAGGCCATCTTTAGAATTGTCTCATTCCTTTAGAAATATTGGATCGTAGGAAACTCTATATCTAGTAGAGATAGGTACCCCTACCTAACTCTACACTCTTTAGAGGATAATCATTATATGACCCCTTGGATGGAGTCATTTTTGGTTTTCAAAGGCTTCTTTGATCCAAGTGGATATTGGTGGCCACCCACCTATTCCAACTGGCTCCTCATGTCAATTTTTGTTTAGCACGTTCTTCTGTACTGCTTTGTAATTGTGGGTTCTACACTCCTGGGGTTGTCTGAAGCCCCACACATCCTCCAGGTGGATACGGGTGGCCTCTCGCCTAATCCAACTAGCTTATTTTGTATGTTTTCATGTCAACACATCTTGTTGTACTTCCGAGGCCATTTTGGGGCCCTAAACGTTGTTTTTTGGGTTGCCATAATAAAATTGTAGATAGAGTCAGAGTTTGACGACGAAATGTGTAGTTCTTTGAAAAATCTTTCCAACGGGCTATCACGTGCCTAAAACAGAGGTCGTATGCAAAAGTTACGACCCTAGGAAGTCGAGGTACCAAATTACACCAACTTACCCATAGGGCCCACATGACTTTTGGCGTTTCACCTTCTAGGGTTAGGTTTTTGGATGTCTAGGGTTTTGCATTCATGAGTAATATGAAAAGGGCCTATGGAGCCTCATTGTAATCCATTCTGCTCAGACGGATGCATGTAACAGCCACATCTCTTCTCAGAGATAACTACCACCATTCGAGCAACTGTTTTAGTTCTACAGTTTTACAGTTTCAACCTATTTCATCATTTAATAAAAGATATTGTTCACTGGATAATTGTGTTATTCTTCATATCTCTATGTTTATTGTATTCAGCATGTTAATCAGTTCGTTCCACTCCTCAATCTAGATCATTCTTGGTTGCTTTGGTCAGAGGCCATTTCTTCTAATTGACTTCCCCCTTTCAGATACTCCTTGTACACACTGGGTCATCTCCTATCCTCTAACATGATCCGAACAAGGTGATTAAAAAGGATATTTACATGTAGCACATCCATGCCACTTAGAGACCCCCAAGGGATTTAGCACTAAGATGGAATTCTATTTTAAATACTTCATGTAGTTGATGGATGGTCTAATTGCCAAATCTAAGTTTACACATAAACATTGGATGCACGCCCTCATGATCCCCCTTTGTTAATTTAGAGTGGGCTCCCATTAGCATTAGGTTGAGAGAGATCACCACATTCCCTACCTCGAGAGGAGTTATCAGCGTTGCCACCTCTAGGAGACTGAATTAAAGGAGCACCTCATTTTCAATTTTCAAGTATACTATGAGATCATAGGGCAGTTTCACTACCTTAGCTGGGAGTCAAGAGGTTTCCTCTCCACCTTCTTTTGCTATCCAAACCAGATGTGCCTAATTCTTTTCATGGTGGAGGTTTTAGAGCATAAATTGGGAATCATGTGTGGTCGTCCTCGAATATTTATCATTATGAGGATCACTTCCTTCTTCTTGGTTGTCACGTCCATTAGTAACAACAAACGATATGTCATAAACCATATCAATTTAGATTCTATATAAGTGGGACCTTGAACTTCTTCTCATCCTCTTCAACCAGTCGATTATCCTCCACAAGACTTTTGTGGAGCTCCCATTCTATTTCCCAATAGAAATTCCACTAGATGAACTATCTCTAAGAGGTTGTAGGGCCTGATTCACTCTACACACAATATTGTTCTCTAGGTTTTCCCATGAAATTGGTGTTTCTATTGGAGATTCTTCCCCTCAACCTTGGATGTTAGGAGTATGGACCTCAATAATCCATGGTACTCTAAGGATTTCATAGTGAGGCCCACTCAACCCTAAAGATTTGTTGAACAATGTCATCAAGAAATGCATTGCTCCCCTCGTAGTGATCACTAATTAAAATTGGGAACCCTCCTCTTCCTCTCCCTACTCTTCTTTGCATCCCATCATGCCTTGACAACAACATTGTATGCTGGCATGGTTTTGATCCTTTTGATCTTGTGGTTTTATATTTGTGCTACTTTTTGTGTTTCTATTGGCTAATTAGTTAGCTCTTTCACACCAACGGTAATTTTGAGTTCCACCAACCAACTTTGTGGTCACTTGTTGTAAAGGATGAACTTCTAATTGCGATGATTGATAAACACTTTACAATATGTAATATAATAGAATATGCACAACAATATAGGTATGAAACAATGATGAACACAAATAGAAGTTAGGGATAAAGATCCCTTGAGAGATTCATAGAGAGATCATGGAAGACAATTATGGAAATGGTTGAATAAAATCCTCTTCAAATGTGTAAGTAATTATAATATATTAGTAATGATCACCTAAAACTATATATAGGGACTGATTGTAAATTAGAAAAATATTGCACACAAAAACTATTTTGTATTCTATTATCATCATATATTTATACACTAAGCTTAGGTTTAAGATAGATAGACTATCTTAACCATATAATCCATTTGTTGAGATAATATCTCAACCACACACATAAATATGATCTAGATCTAACAAACTCCAAACCAAACATCACACAAGTAGAGATTACAATAACTACTACATTCTATAATGAAAAATATCAAATATTTTTTTTTTTTATTTTTTATTTTTTATTTTTTATTTGTGTGTGGAGGAATCAGCAACTAGTTGGGCACGTGCTCGCGTTACACGTGGCCGTGTGATCCAACCGCTACCACTATAACCTCCAGGTGTGCCCACGATGCCCCTTACGCGGCACACAAGGTAAGTCGGGGGGAATTGAACTCGAAACCTCATGGAACTTCATTTTCACGGCACTTGCCAATTGAGCTGCCCCCCGGGGGCGAAAAATATCAAATATTAAACACAAGACAAGTAGGAGTTAATATCTCCAACATAAAAAACATATTTGGAATGGAATAATTTCTTAGAATCCCCTCGAATGGTTTGTTTTTCATTGTAAACTTGAGGTGTTCTTGCTTTCATATATGTATGATTTTAGGAGAGCTCCTTTGCTCACGAGGTTGAAATTAACCATTGAGAGCTCTTTGTTTCTTGAATTGAACAGTTGATGCAAACTGTCATTAATATTAGAAAGCCTAGAGGTGGAAAAGCAAAGGGAGGTATGAATCTTTGATTTCATCATATGTCTTTGAAGCATGATTTGTGGAAGTTATATGTTGGTTGCAGCATATCACTGTCATGATCGCTGCCCAAATTATCAAAAGGATAAAAATCTATGGCAGATTTGCATATTCAATGAATGTGTGCAGCGATAGGTGAAATAGATGTGTGCAATGAACTGCAGATGTGTTGTGTTTAGGGTTGATCAACACAATCCATAATTCATGTACAGGCCACATTGATTCCAGCGATTAGCTGAAACGTGGTTTGGTCTTGGATCTTAGCCTGAAAGCATACAGGCACTTCATTTCTAATTTCAGCGCTTCTTTGAACGCTTATTCAGTCTGTACTGCATCAAAATTGATTAAATGTTGACATTCTTTTGCTAATGTCGGGATAGAAAAGCGCATTGATCATGACGAGTGAGGTGTGTGAAACAGCTGTTATCGTTCCATCGAGTCCTGCTCAATGAGGACAGAATGATTTAATCAGTGGACTTTTTGGTTATTTGGGTTTTTTCAAAAGTGGCAAAGCTTTATGGTTAAAGTTCTCAGAGATAGATATCTCTGATGGAATTATAGTTTTCGACAACGTTTCAGCTAGAATTGAAGAAGAATGTCCATATAAAAGAATGACGAGTTTATCGACTTATTCCTTATTCCGTTGTTGCAGTGCTCATAACTATTGATGATCAGTAAAAAGAATATGGAAACTTATGCCACAAAAGCTAAAACAAAACATTGATTGAGGAAAGACCAATTCCAGTAAAGCGAAGTTTGATTTTATTTTTGAATTTTCAATCAGAACAGAGTTTTGAACGATCATTCACGCAGCAGAATCATAGAAAACCAACAGTGATGGAGGCAATAAGAAAAATGGCAAAGGACAAATTGAACAGATTCAGAGGGCAAGCTACCAGGGTCTCAAGGTAGCACTGCGATTTCAAGAGTAGGAAATCGATTCATTATTGTCAACAAGTGAGGTTTCAAGGTACCACAGCGATTTCAAGTATACGAAATCGATTCTTTATGTCAACACACGAGGGACACAGCCTTTAAAAAACACAGAAGCAAAGATGCTGCATGACATAGCATTTAAAAAACACCGAAGCAAAGGAGCATGGCATAGCATTTAAAAAACACAGAAGCAAAGGAGCATGTTTCACGGAATGAAGAATTAGAAATAATGAAGATTAGTTCAACTTTCTATTGATTCCAACAGTCTAAATCGAATATCATTATATATATATATATATATTGTATTTCTCATTCATTTAATATATGCCCACAGTAACTTTGCCTTTGATGGCCTCCAGGTGCTGTGTCAGCATCTGGTTCCATTTCATTACTCCTATTTTCAAGTTGAAGACCTTCAATATTAATTTTTGAGGAATTAGTGTTAAAGTTAGGTTTAGTGAAAGGTTATTTGAAGCAAAGTTGAAGGTAAATATAATTAGAATTGCAGAGAGCTGAATTTTTTAGAGTATGGAATCAAAAGTCAAATCCAGTTTTGAGAAAGTCTATTTTAAACAAAGTTGAAGATGAAGTTAAAGTATAAGTAGTAAAGTTGAGTCAAAGTTATTAAAATAGTCAAAGTCAAAGTTTCAAAGTCAAAGGTTAAGTCAAAGTTTAAGTTATGTAAATTATAATGTTAATGGGTCAATTAACTTTGTCAATTCATTGTCATAGGTGTTTTGTTGAATATTACATGGATTCCAACAAAACTTCTTGTTTTTCATTAATACAAATTTATTTTGTTGATGAAAGTGAAGAGTTGTGTAAGACAAAAGAAGATGTTAAAAAGACAAGTCAAGAACACAAACCCGGTACAAACAAAGAAGTGAGAGGGAGTGCATACTAACCATATGAAAATAAATGAACTAAACTTTGATTATAAAAACACAACAAAAAAAAATAAATGAATCTCTATAAAAATGAAAAATCCCTAAATAATTTGATGAACCCTATGAAATTTATGTAGAGATAATGATCATAGTCCTTTATTTATGTATTTGAAATGTTTGAAAAATTACTCTATATACCTAAGTCAAATGATGATGTAATGAAAAATGTAATTGGATAGATGAAAATGTTTGAAAAATTACTTTATATATCTAAGTCAAATGATGATGTAATGAAAAATACAATTGGACATATGGTCTTCATTAAGACAAACTTAGCCCTATAATCATGATTATTAATGGTTTGTGGTAAACCAAAAGCTACTTATGACACTTTGTAGTTCATGGTCAACTGAAAGCCACTTGTAAAATGAGAATGGTTTCTATAAGAAAAAAAACCACTTGACAATTGTAATGTTAAGGGTAACTCACAAAAACTTGGGAAATTGTTAAGGGTAAACTAGAGAAAACCATGATGGTTAGTTATGTTGAAGGGTAGTAAAATGTTTGTGATTTGAGAATTGTTAACAAACTATGTATGCAAAAAAGTTTTCTATAAATTTGATGGATGCAACCCATATATTATGGTGGATGGTGAAGTTTTAATATGGACATTGAGAAAAATTATGTTTATATTTTTCAGATATAGGATCTAGTTAAAAATAAAATCTTAGGATGAAAATTAAAGAAGAATGAAAATAAAAGCTATAAACATTTGAAGATTGGATTAGTTAAAAAAAACAAATAAAAAAAACAAATATGAAATAAAGTCTAGAATCACAAATATTCATTAAAAGAGATCATGAATGATTAACTTTTAATTGGAATGATTAATAAATATTTTACAATATACAATGTAATATATTATAAAATTCTATGTATGAAACAATGAAAACAAATAAAATAAATTAGAGATGAAGATCATTTGAGAGAAAGTGGAAGACAGTTATAAAGATGGAAGAATAGTTATAAAGATGGTTGAAAAAACTCTTAACAATTATTTAATTTATAACATTTTTATTATAATTATATAAAGTTATATAAAAAGATTTAATATACCTTTAAAAGAAGGTATAGGTAATATAAGTAATAGAATAGTTGTTTAGAATTTTTCTATTATTAAATCTCCCGTGTCCTTTTATCTTTATGTATGTATGATTTTATTTTTCCTATTTGTAATGATGTGGTTCAAGTTAAAATGTTAACAAATGTAAATTTTTTTAAATTGATTTAAATTTATGATTTATAATGAACTTAAATTGATTTAAATTAATTTTTTTAAATTAATTTAAATTAATAATTTATAATGAACTTAAATTAATAATTTATAATGAATTTTAAACATAATTTTTTAAGGATGATGTTTAACATTGTGATTAGAAATTTCTTTTCTTTAATATTTAAAATTTTAAAATAAACATTAAATATTTTTTTATTTTATTTTTTATTTATTTACTTTTTATATTTTTAAAATTTTAAAACGTTTATTTATTTTATTTTATAAAATTATCCACTGGGTAAAACATTAGATGATCTATGTCGATTCCGTGGGCGCACTAAATTGATATTAAAGCAGGTGGATAAAAATTTCCCACAACTAATCGAATTTTCATCATCAGTGGGAATCTACTTGGAAATTCCGCGAATTGACTCCTCCATGAAAGAGACCAGATCCGGCGTTTCCATATTCGAAAAATACCAAAAGCATTAAGAAAAGCTCAAATTTCCACCGAAGAGTTTGAAGATAATCTATGTATATATTCCTTTTTCTCAATCCACGCGCGACTCTGTGACAACATTTTTCCACGGATTGACTGACAATCTGAACATTTCTGCCATTTGAAGCATCTTCCTGAACGCGGAAAATGCACGTTTTGACTATAAATAATTTTCATTCTCTTTAAATCGAACGACACTCTTGCTCTGCATGTATCTCGGAGATCCTGGTAGAGATTTGAGAGTAATCTAAAGCAGTAATAATCCTGGTGGAGATTTGAGAGTAATTTGAAGTAGTAATAATCCTGGTGGATATTTGAGAGTAATTTGAAGCCGTAATAATCCTGTAGGAATGAGGACTAGAGCAAGAGGGAAGTGGGGCCTTCATACCAAGGTTCCGGTGCCAGCGGTGGTGATTTTATGCACACTATTCTTTCTCGCTGGTCTTTTCGGATCAATGTTCGTCTCTCAGGTTACTTTCTGCTTTAATGACTTTATATAAATATCTGTTTATTTGTTTTCGAATTCCATGTGTCCGTAATGGGATTCGAACGTTTGTCAGTAAAGCGATCGCATGAAGCTTTTGCATTTTCACCTTTTTGCAGGACATTCCCGAGGAAGGGCCCCGGTTAAAACTGCGCGAGTTATCAGATGAGGAAAGAGATCTGGGCACCATTTCATACGGCGAAACTGGAGAGAGCTCGTTCTCATCCATACCCTTTCAGGTGCAGGAAATTTCCTAACTTTAGGGTCTTCAATTACCTTAAAATATCTTCGGAAGAATCAGAATTAAGTGATGTTTATCCGAATGGAGCCCTTAGGTTAACTTTCTTTTGACATCTATTAGGATTCAGGAATCATATTACATTGCTTTTAAAGTGGTCCATAATCTGATATCGCTGTTAACAGATTCCGTAAGAGTTTCTATCTGTATTAGTTTAGATGTACAGATAATTTTAAGTTTAATTAAGTTAGAGCCTTAGTCACAACTTTTTTTTATAGGTTGGACTTTTATATGGGAAAAAAAGGTCCATAGAACATATGATGGTTTTTTTTTGGGTTTACTTTGAAGGTGGTAAAATCTATCATAATTCATTTGTCAAATGGGCAGTGGGTACAGTCATCATTGGCTAGTATCTATGAATGCAGGTTGACTCTGTAATATATCACTTGTTTTTAACAATGAATGACAGATATTTTTGCAAATAATATATATTGATTGTTAAAATAAGAATGATAACACAATTCACCTCGGTTTACTTATATGCATTGACTGGTCACGAGGTGAAGGGGTACGTGCTCTTTGACCTTTCTTTTAATTACATTATATTTATTATTACTATTTATAACATTGCCATCCCCTTAAAATTGCTTTGTCCTCAAAGCAAGGGTAATGCAGGGTATTGCTGGTAAAAAGTTTATGTTTCCCACGACGAATCTTCTCTTGGAAGGTTCTTCCATTTGATAAGATATTCTTTAATGGCTCTAGAATGTAACACCTTTTCTTTAGTGACA
>JASDQU010735638.1:0-13080 GCA_032191745.1 Picea mariana | reverse complement strand
TGTCACTAAAGAAAAGGTGTTACATTCTAGAGCCATTAAAGAATATCTTATCAAATGGAAGAACCTTCCAAGAGAAGATTCGTCGTGGGAAACATAAACTTTTTACCAGCAATACCCTGCATTACCCTTGCTTTGAGGACAAAGCAATTTTAAGGGGATGGCAATGTTATAAATAGTAATAATAAATATAATGTAATTAAAAGAAAGGTCAAAGAGCACGTACCCCTTCACCTCGTGACCAGTCAATGCATATAAGTAAACCGAGGTGAATTGTGTTATCATTCTTATTTTAACAATCAATATATATTATTTGCAAAAATATCTGTCATTCATTGTTAAAAACAAGTGATATATTACAGAGTCAACCTGCATTCATAGATACTAGCCAATGATGACTGTACCCACTGCCCATTTGACAAATGAATTATGATAGATTTTACCACCTTCAAAGTAAACCCAAAAAAAAACCATCATATGTTCTATGGACCTTTTTTTCCCATATAAAAGTCCAACCTATAAAAAAAAGTTGTGACTAAGGCTCTAACTTAATTAAACTTAAAATTATCTGTACATCTAAACTAATACAGATAGAAACTCTTACGGAATCTGTTAACAGCGATATCAGATTATGGACCACTTTAAAAGCAATGTAATATGATTCCTGAATCCTAATAGATGTCAAAAGAAAGTTAACCTAAGGGCTCCATTCGGATAAACATCACTTAATTCTGATTCTTCCGAAGATATTTTAAGGTAATTGAAGACCCTAAAGTTAGGAAATTTCCTGCACCTGAAAGGGTATGGATGAGAACGAGCTCTCTCCAGTTTCGCCGTATGAAATGGTGCCCAGATCTCTTTCCTCATCTGATAACTCGCGCAGTTTTAACCGGGGCCCTTCCTCGGGAATGTCCTGCAAAAAGGTGAAAATGCAAAAGCTTCATGCGATCGCTTTACTGACAAACGTTCGAATCCCATTACGGACACATGGAATTCGAAAACAAATAAACAGATATTTATATAAAGTCATTAAAGCAGAAAGTAACCTGAGAGACGAACATTGATCCGAAAAGACCAGCGAGAAAGAATAGTGTGCATAAAATCACCACCGCTGGCACCGGAACCTTGGTATGAAGGCCCCACTTCCCTCTTGCTCTAGTCCTCATTCCTACAGGATTATTACGGCTTCAAATTACTCTCAAATATCCACCAGGATTATTACTACTTCAAATTACTCTCAAATCTCCACCAGGATTATTACTGCTTTAGATTACTCTCAAATCTCTACCAGGATCTCCGAGATACATGCAGAGCAAGAGTGTCGTTCGATTTAAAGAGAATGAAAATTATTTATAGTCAAAACGTGCATTTTCCGCGTTCAGGAAGATGCTTCAAATGGCAGAAATGTTCAGATTGTCAGTCAATCCGTGGAAAAATGTTGTCACAGAGTCGCGCGTGGATTGAGAAAAAGGAATATATACATAGATTATCTTCAAACTCTTCGGTGGAAATTTGAGCTTTTCTTAATGCTTTTGGTATTTTTCGAATATGGAAACGCCGGATCTGGTCTCTTTCATGGAGGAGTCAATTCGCGGAATTTCCAAGTAGATTCCCACTGATGATGAAAATTCGATTAGTTGTGGGAAATTTTTATCCACCTGCTTTAATATCAATTTAGTGCGCCCACGGAATCGACATAGATCATCTAATGTTTTACCCAGTGGATAATTTTATAAAATAAAATAAATAAACGTTTTAAAATTTTAAAAATATAAAAAGTAAATAAATAAAAAATAAAATAAAAAAATATTTAATGTTTATTTTAAAATTTTAAATATTAAAGAAAAGAAATTTCTAATCACAATGTTAAACATCATCCTTAAAAAATTATGTTTAAAATTCATTATAAATTATTAATTTAAGTTCATTATAAATTATTAATTTAAATTAATTTAAAAAAATTAATTTAAATCAATTTAAGTTCATTATAAATCATAAATTTAAATCAATTTAAAAAAATTTACATTTGTTAACATTTTAACTTGAACCACATCATTACAAATAGGAAAAATAAAATCATACATACATAAAGATAAAAGGACACGGGAGATTTAATAATAGAAAAATTCTAAACAACTATTCTATTACTTATATTACCTATACCTTCTTTTAAAGGTATATTAAATCTTTTTATATAACTTTATATAATTATAATAAAAATGTTATAAATTAAATAATTGTTAAGAGTTTTTTCAACCATCTTTATAACTATTCTTCCATCTTTATAACTGTCTTCCACTTTCTCTCAAATGATCTTCATCTCTAATTTATTTTATTTGTTTTCATTGTTTCATACATAGAATTTTATAATATATTACATTGTATATTGTAAAATATTTATTAATCATTCCAATTAAAAGTTAATCATTCATGATCTCTTTTAATGAATATTTGTGATTCTAGACTTTATTTCATATTTGTTTTTTTTATTTGTTTTTTTTAACTAATCCAATCTTCAAATGTTTATAGCTTTTATTTTCATTCTTCTTTAATTTTCATCCTAAGATTTTATTTTTAACTAGATCCTATATCTGAAAAATATAAACATAATTTTTCTCAATGTCCATATTAAAACTTCACCATCCACCATAATATATGGGTTGCATCCATCAAATTTATAGAAAACTTTTTTGCATACATAGTTTGTTAACAATTCTCAAATCACAAACATTTTACTACCCTTCAACATAACTAACCATCATGGTTTTCTCTAGTTTACCCTTAACAATTTCCCAAGTTTTTGTGAGTTACCCTTAACATTACAATTGTCAAGTGGTTTTTTTTCTTATAGAAACCATTCTCATTTTACAAGTGGCTTTCAGTTGACCATGAACTACAAAGTGTCATAAGTAGCTTTTGGTTTACCACAAACCATTAATAATCATGATTATAGGGCTAAGTTTGTCTTAATGAAGACCATATGTCCAATTGTATTTTTCATTACATCATCATTTGACTTAGATATATAAAGTAATTTTTCAAACATTTTCATCTATCCAATTACATTTTTCATTACATCATCATTTGACTTAGGTATATAGAGTAATTTTTCAAACATTTCAAATACATAAATAAAGGACTATGATCATTATCTCTACATAAATTTCATAGGGTTCATCAAATTATTTAGGGATTTTTCATTTTTATAGAGATTCATTTATTTTTTTTTGTTGTGTTTTTATAATCAAAGTTTAGTTCATTTATTTTCATATGGTTAGTATGCACTCCCTCTCACTTCTTTGTTTGTACCGGGTTTGTGTTCTTGACTTGTCTTTTTAACATCTTCTTTTGTCTTACACAACTCTTCACTTTCATCAACAAAATAAATTTGTATTAATGAAAAACAAGAAGTTTTGTTGGAATCCATGTAATATTCAACAAAACACCTATGACAATGAATTGACAAAGTTAATTGACCCATTAACATTATAATTTACATAACTTAAACTTTGACTTAACCTTTGACTTTGAAACTTTGACTTTGACTATTTTAATAACTTTGACTCAACTTTACTACTTATACTTTAACTTCATCTTCAACTTTGTTTAAAATAGACTTTCTCAAAACTGGATTTGACTTTTGATTCCATACTCTAAAAAATTCAGCTCTCTGCAATTCTAATTATATTTACCTTCAACTTTGCTTCAAATAACCTTTCACTAAACCTAACTTTAACACTAATTCCTCAAAAATTAATATTGAAGGTCTTCAACTTGAAAATAGGAGTAATGAAATGGAACCAGATGCTGACACAGCACCTGGAGGCCATCAAAGGCAAAGTTACTGTGGGCATATATTAAATGAATGAGAAATACAATATATATATATATATATAATGATATTCGATTTAGACTGTTGGAATCAATAGAAAGTTGAACTAATCTTCATTATTTCTAATTCTTCATTCCGTGAAACATGCTCCTTTGCTTCTGTGTTTTTTAAATGCTATGCCATGCTCCTTTGCTTCGGTGTTTTTTAAATGCTATGTCATGCAGCATCTTTGCTTCTGTGTTTTTTAAAGGCTGTGTCCCTCGTGTGTTGACATAAAGAATCGATTTCGTATACTTGAAATCGCTGTGGTACCTTGAAACCTCACTTGTTGACAATAATGAATCGATTTCCTACTCTTGAAATCGCAGTGCTACCTTGAGACCCTGGTAGCTTGCCCTCTCAATCTGTTCAATTTGTCCTTTGCCATTTTTCTTATTGCCTCCATCAGTGTTGGTTTTCTATGATTCTGCTGCGTGAATGATCGTTCAAAACTCTGTTCTGATTGAAAATTCAAAAATAAAATCAAACTTCGCTTTACTGGAATTGGTCTTTTCCTCAATCAATGTTTTGTTTTAGCTTTTGTGGCATAAGTTTCCATATTCTTTTTACTGATCATCAATAGTTATGAGCACTGCAACAACGGAATAAGGAATAAGTCGATAAACTCGTTATTCTTTTATATGGACATTCTTCTTCAATTCTAGCTGAAACTTTGTCGAAAACTATAATTCCATCAGAGATATCTATCTCTGAGAACTTTAACCATAAAGCTTTGCCTCTAAAACTTTTGACAAAAACCCAAATAACCAAAAAGTCCACTGATTAAATCACTCCGTCCTCATTGAGCAAGACTCGATGGAACGATAACAGCTGTTTCACACACCTCACTCGTCATGATCAGTGCGCTTTTCTATCCCGACATTAGCAAAAGAATGTCAACATTTAATCAATTTTGATGCAGTACATACTACAGACTGAATAAGCGTTCAAAGAAGCGCTGAAATTAGAAATGAAGTGCCTGTATGCTTTCAGGCTAAGATCCAAGACCAAACCACGTTTCAGCTAATCGCTGGAATCAATGTGGCCTGTACATGAATTATGAATTGTGTTGATCAACCCTAAACACAACACATCTGCAGTTCATTGCACACATCTATTTCACCTATCGCTGCACACATCCATTGAATATGCAAATCTGCCGTAGATTTTTATCCTTTTGATAATTTGGGCAGCGATCATGACAGTGATATGCTGCAACCAAAATATAACTTCCACAAATCATGCTTCAAAGACATGATGAAATCAAAGATTCATACCTCCCTTTGCTTTTCCACCTCTAGGCTTTCTAATATTAATGACAGTGTTTGCATCAACTGTTCAATTCAAGAAACAAAGAGCTCTCAATGGTTAATTTCAACCTCGTGAGCAAAGGAGCTCTCCTAAAATCATACATATATGAAAGCAAGAACACTTCAAGTTTACAACGAAAAACAAACCATTTGAGGGGATTCTAAGAAATTATTTCATTCCAAATATGTTTTTTTTATGTTGGAGATATTAACTCCTACTTGTCTTATGTTTAATATTTGATATTCTTCATCATAGAATGTAGTAGTTATTGTAATCTCTACTTGTGTGATGTTTGGATATTCTTCATCATAGAATGTAATAGTTATTGTAATCTCTACTTGTGTGATGTTTGGTTTGGAGTTTGTTAGATCTAGATCATATTTATGTGTGTGGTTGAGATATTATCTCAACAAATGGATTATATGGTTAAGATAGCCTATCTATCTTAAACCTAAGCTTAATGTATAAATATATGATGATAATAGAATACGAAATAGTTTTTGTGTGCAATATTTTTCTAAATTTTTTAGGTGATCAATTAGTCCCTTTATATAGTTTTAGGTGATCATTACTAATATATTATAATTACTTACACATTTGAAGAGAATTTTATTCAACCATTTCCATAATTGTCTTCCATGATCTCTGTGTGAATCTCTCAAGGGATCTTTATCCCTAACTTCTATGTGTGTTCATCATTGTTTCATACCTATATTGGTGTGCATAGTCTATTATATTACATATTGTAAAGTGTTTATCAATCATCGCAATTAGAAGTTCATCCTTTACAACAAGTGACCACAAAGTTGGTTAGTGGAACTCAAAATTACCGTTGGTGTGAAAGAGCTAACTAATTAGCCAATAGAAACACAAAAAGTAGCACAAATATGAAACCACAAGATCAAAAGAATCAAAACCATGCCAGCATACAATGTTGTTGTCAAGGCATGATGGGATGCAAAGAAGAGTAGGGAGAGGAAGAGGAGGGTTCCCAATTTTAATTAGTGATCACTACAAGGGGGACAATGCATTTCTTGATGACATTGTTCAACAAATCTTTAGGGTTGAGTGGGCCTCGCTGTGAAATCCTTAGAGGACCATGGATTATTGAGGTCCATACTCCTAACATCCAAGGTTGAGGGGAAGAATCTCCAATAGAAACACCGATTTCATGGGAAAACCTAGAGAACAATATTGTGTGTAGAGTGAATCAGGCCCTACAACCTCTTAGAGATAGTTCATCTAGTGGAATTTCTATTGGGAAATAGAATGGGAGCTCCACAAAAGTCTTGTGGAGGATAATCGACTAGTTGAAGAGGATGAGAAGAAGTTCAAGGTCCCACTTATCTAGAATCTAAATTGATATGGTTTATGACATATCGTTTGTTGTTACTAATGGACGTGACAACCAAGAAGAAGGAAGTGATCCTCATAATGATAAATATTCGAGGACCACACATGATTCCCAATTTATGCTCTAAAACCTCCACCATGAAAAGAGTTAGGCACATCTGGTTTGGATAGCAAAAGAAGGTGGAGAAGAAACCTCTTGACTCCCAGCTAAGGTAGTGAAACCGCCTTACGATCTCATAGTATACTTGAAAATTGAAAATGAGGTGCTCTTTTAATTCAGTCTCCTAGAGGTGGCAACGCTGATAACTCCTCTCGAGGTAGGGAATGTGGTGATCTCTCTCAACCTGATGCTAATGGGAGCCCACTCTAAATTAACCAAGCGGGATCATGAGGGCGTGCATCCAATGTTTATGTGTAAACTTAGATTTGGCAATTAGACCATCCATCAACTACATGAAGTATTTAAAATAGAATTCCATCTTAGTGCTAAATCCCTTAAGGGTATCTAAGTGGCATGGATGTGCTACATGTAAATATCCTTCATAATCACCTTGTTCGGATCATGTTAGAGGATAGGAGGTGACCCGGTGTGTTCAAGGAGTATCTGAAAGGGGGAAGTCAATTAGAAGAAATGGCCTCTGACTAAAGCAACCAAGAATGATCTGAATTAAGGAGCGGAACGAACTGATTAACAGGTTGAATACAATAAACATAGAGATATGAAGAATAACACAATTATCCAGTGAACAATATCTTCTATTAAATAATGAAATAGGTTGAAACTGTAAAACTGCAGAACTGAAACACTTGCTTGAATGGTGGTAGTTATCTCTGAGAAGAGATGTGGCTGCTACATGCATCCATCTGAGCAGAATGGATTACAATGAGGCTCTAGAGGCCCTTTTCATATTACTCATGAATGCAAAACCCTAGACATCCAAAAACCTAACCCTAGAAGGTGAAACGCCAAAAGTCATGTGGGTCCTATGGGTAAGTTGGTGTAATTTGGTACCTTGACTTCCTAGGGTCGTAACTTTTGCATACGACCTCCGTTTTAGGCGCGTGGTAGCCCGTTGGAAAGGTTTTTCAAAGAACTACACATTTTGCCATCAAACTCTGACTCTATCTACAATTTTACTATGGATACCCAAAAAACAATGTTTAGGGCCCCAAAATAGCCCCGGAAGTACAACAAGATGTGTTGACATGAAAACATACAAAATAAGCTAGTTGAATTAGGCGAGAGGCCACCCGTATCCACCTGGAGGATGTGTGGGGCTTTAGACAACCCCAGGAGTGTAGAACCCACAATTACAAAGCAGTACAGAAGAACGTGCTAAACAAAAATTGACATGAGGAGCCAGTTGGAATAGGTGGGTGGCCACCAATATCCACTTGGATCAAAGAAGCCTTTGAAAACCAAAAATGACTCCATCCAAGGGGTCATATAATGATTATCCTCTAAAGAGTGTAGAGTTAGGTAGGGGTACCTATCTCTACTAGATATAGAGTTTCCTACGATCCAATATTTCTAAAGGAATGAGACAATTCTAAAGATGGCCTTAAGGTGCAAAGGGTGATCCCCAAACTCCATCTGGATGATAGACTAGGGAACTGTCTATTTGCAAGGAATGATATGTTGTAGCATAATGATTTGGACTCTCACTTTCTTGGTCTAGTGAACTTGAAGCAAGTTAGGGCCCTAAACCTTGGAGCCATATTGGATATTGAGTTTGATGATTATGTCAAAGAGGGGCATCTTGGATGAGATATCTTGGAAGTGACATTGGAAGCATTATCTTTTGAGTTGGAAAGGGAACAATATCCTTTATTAAGTGAAGGCCAAAAAGAATGTCTTAAACTAAAATAAGGCCTTGAGAGTTTAACCACTGAGTATGTGTAAAACATGGTAATATAAATCTCTCCCCCCCCCGAAAGTATAAGAAGTGGTAACCGAAGAGAGCTCATTGACATATGTCGAAGATCATAACCTTGGTTTCACTAAGGTGGATCATCAAATGATGAAGGTTTTTTATGCTAGATAGGGCACCAATTTGTCTCTATAACCCCTTAGGTGTGGAGGTTGGGAGGATCATGTCATCAAAAAATAAGGAGATGAAGACATGGTTTAGAAGAAAACCATCCCCTTATTATATGTGCTTCCTAAAAAAGGACTACAATGAATCAATGTAGATCACAAAGAGATTTGGATGAAAGGGGGCACCCTTGCTTGACCCCAATGGTGTTCCTCGTGAAATCTAGGATGTCATTACCAAAGCAAAGTTGACTAAGAATCAACTCATATAGTTTCATGATGGTGACCAAAAGGGTATCTAAAATAGCAATATCACGAAGCCTTTGGAACATGGCCTCTCCTAAGACAAGTCAAATGCTTTCCAAAAGTTCACAAAGCAACATGAGACTTTTAAAGAGTGATGACGAGTCTCCTCAATAATGGCTTGAAGAGTGAATATGTGATTAATGATTGGTAATCCCAATAAAATCTCCCCTGTCCTTTTCAGTAAGGTGCTTCCTCTCTAGCTCATATGCTAACCACATATGAAGTACAACCATGAAGCTTGTGAAAGTGTTCCCAACCACGATGGTTTTGTAATTGTTGGGGTCAAATGTAATCCCCAAATTTAAAAATGGGGTGGATGAAATAATGGGACTAGGATTGAGGAACCCTAAACAAAGCACATTATTATACAAATCATTAATGTGAGAGTCAAGAGAGTGAATACCATGCTTGAGGAACTTGAATTGAAGGTGATCCGAAAATCTTTAGATACCACTTATTCCTTTAAAAATATACATATAAAATTTAAATTGATTCAGAATTAATTCTTGATCGTATTGAGGTGATTTGCAAAAAAATGATGTTGTGCTTCTTATCCAAAAACTCATAAACCGATGATTAATTTATGTATTATTGAGATGACACAACAGAAAATAAAATAACTCAAATTACATATATCGATGACATGTATTGCTTCATCTTCAAGTCCCTTCTAGATAGTAAGATTGCTCTTCATCCTCTCAAAATTTCAAATTACATTACAACATGGACTTACAAAAAGCCAATTTAATGGACTACATTTAATTCCACTGCTCAAACCCAAAGAATGAGTTCACCATTGAATTCCTTGAGAAATTATGAGAAATTTGAGTATAAAGTTGACCAAATTCCGAACTGGCTCAATTACACCCTTTTTACACCAATAGACCTCAAATTCATACTCCTTGCAAAAATTCGTCAAAAATGAGTATAAAGTTGCTTAGGTGTAGTCATTATGCCTCATCGAATACATATCGAGACACACCATACTTGGCCTTTTCTTAGCACACAAATCTATGCATATGTATAGATATCCTCCTCGATATCTGTGCCATATCAGGATTTGTTCTCTCGATCTATGTGTAGACATGGGAATTCGTGCCCATTAAATAGGGCACGAGCTTAACTCCTCGTCTGCACTTCGTGGTTAGCATTTAAATATTAGTTAGGTGGGATTTGTAACAAACTCGCACCTTTATTGCATTGGTTAAGTCTGTTGATATATATATAGCAATTTGGGGGTTCGAGCCCCAGTGACCACCGGTTTTCACGTTGTATATTCGGTGGTTGGTGTAATATATGGCATATAGTTTTAATGCCCCCGCAACTTTGGTATATGTGGATATATATATATATATATGCATTGACCCCCCATGCGAATCTTGGACACGGTTACATTGGATTATAACAAAACCATGGGTTGAGGGCTTAGGCCCTCGACCCCTTTTTTCCACCACTTGAACCTTTAACAAAGGTTAAATACAAACTATACCAGATATATGTTAAGACTCATGCGATGGCGCGATGGTAAACGCCTTGGGTAAGGTCTTGGGAGGTCACGGTTTCGATCCTCCGAACTCCCATATAATTTTACATAAACTTAAGCATTAGTGGCCAATGGGAAGTCGCCACATGGTGGCATTTCATTTGTCAATCCATGCCATGTGTCAACAAATGATTAGTCCACCTATATGTACGGATGCCAACACACCTTCCCAGTCAACGTACGGTCATGCCAATACACATGCCCAGTCAGTGTATGGTCATGCCACATGGCATCTTGGGGTGTGGCCACATCATCGTCGTATAGTTGTATGGTCATGCCACATGTCACCCTTGCAGTGGTAACATGTGTCACCTTGATCCCTTTGATTTTTGACCTAGTTGAATTGAACTTTGATCGGCCATATATTTTGCATATGAACTTCATTTGAGGCAATTTTTGTGCCCTTGGAAAGCTATTTTCGAGCTCTATGCATTTATGGTGTTTTCGAGAGCATTTGGGATGATTGATTTTTGAGATTTTATGGATCCTCCTAGACCTTTGTTAGTGTTTTGGATCCTCCTGGACCTCTGTGAGCATTCCTGGATCTTCCTAGATCACACCTTCCCATTGAAGAACTTTTGGACCTCCCAAAGTATAGATATCCAACAACTTAGTGATGATAATTGTAACTCACTCTTCCATCTTACTAAAATGTTCTTATCCAGTAACTTAGTGATGAAGATTCTTCACTCTTCCATCTTGATGAATATTTTGGAACTTGGTCTTCATCTTGGATCTTAGATCTTAGGTATTAGATCATTGTACTTTTGTCTTCTTCTAAAATATGGCTCTAACTCTAGCCTTTGGCACTGTCGCTAATAAAAAATATAGCTTTGGTTCTTGCTCACAGATTCCTTGACAACAAAATTCATGTTCATCGAATCTCTGCAATACCTTAATCTTGTATTCAACATCCACTCCCATCTCCTATTCTGTTAAAGATAGTCTATCTCAGCCAATATGAAACCAAGTCTAATGTTGATCTATGTCTTTCCATTTTGGACTCGTTGTTCTTGTATTGCTGATGTATCTATAAGAGTATTTGAATGAATTCCCTGTCCATTACTCTCCTGCCTTGAAAAACAACTCGATCTGTACTGTAACCATCTGTGTATGAATTGCTTTTGCTCAAGATATACATCCACATGAATATGACATAGAATTTTGAATATTCTTATAGCATGCATATTTACATATATATATATGCCTCTTATTTCTTTACAAAGAGGATTATTTTGCCTTTACTAGCTCTAGGAAGTTTTGCATTACTTTGATGTTCTTCCCACTTCCAATCTACATGTTCCAATTGCTTGCATCCTTCTGTTCCTTCACCTTTAGTTCTTCAGAATCAAGAATGTTAACTTAAACAATTCTATCCATATGAGCTCTTTAGTTGATGACAAGACAATACAATTTTCTATTATGTTGTCGAAAAGCTTAGAAATCTTATATAAGATCACTCTCACTCTAAAACAAAGTGGCTATATAGAAACCATTTTTGCAAGATTCCTCTCACTTCTAACGATATGTAAGGTGGCTATATAGTAATCATTTTAACGAGATTCCTCTCACTCTTAACATCATATAAGGTGGAAATATAGAAACTCTCTTACAAAATTCCTCTCACTCATATCAACATATAAGGTGGCAATATATAAATTTTACATAATTCCTCTCACTCTTATAATCTACAATGAGTGGCTTACAATCCTTCTAATAGACTTTAGGAGATATCCACATATGCATATTACATTTACAAATATACATATTTACAATGAAATCTTGTATGATTGATGGTTTATTCATGAACTCATCCTCCCCTTAGTACTGGAAGGAGTTTCACAGCTTCCTATCTCTAACAATTCCTCTGACGTTGATGTTGAATCTGAAATTGAATCTGATGTTGAATCCAAGAAACCATTATACCAAACTATATGTCTTCCCAGTAACCTATACAACCTCTCCTTGCAAATACCAAGCACTATTGATGTGTCTGGAGAAGCTTCTCTTAAATACACAAGTACTTGGAAATTCTGGAATGCAATTGCATAGCCTTCATCTTCAAATGCCGTATATGAGAGTAGGTTTACCTTCAAATATGGAACATATAACATATGTTCTATTCCCATAAATCCTCCCGACTCAAGTTGGAATCTTACATATCCATACCCTTTTATTGCTTGTCTGGTGTTAGTTCTAGATCCTACATAGCAATCTGTGTTGGAATCTGAGAAAGTTAGAAATATTGATCTCATCTAGGCCATGTGGCAAGATGAGCCATTGTCCACTAACCATTCCTCAATGTCTTCATATATTACTTTTCCAAGATGAGCCATTGGGAAGTATTCTTTCTCAAATCTTTTAGTAAAACCATTAACTTCATCTAGAGTTGTTGCTTGTCTTCTTGCAAGTCCCCTTACATCTTTGTGATTATGCTTTGGACATAAGATCGGGTAAATTGTCCAACACTTCTCAATATGATGTCCACTCTTACCACAATAAGAGCAGAGTGTCTTGTTCTCATATTGGAACCATGATCCCTTTCTATCACTACCCCTTTTCCTTTGCTTTGATAAATTATCTTTACCTTTAGCCTTCTTCTTAGAGGGATTCTCTTGCACATACTGTCTTCTCCGACATTTCTCCACATCATGTTTACTAGTT
>JASDQU010735637.1:355319-367576 GCA_032191745.1 Picea mariana | reverse complement strand
TGTTATTCTTTCCATCCAAGTTGTATTATCATAAATGATATGTTGAGTTTATAATGAATATATTATTATAATGGCTTTAAGCCTAGTTGTTAACTTGACAGTGTGCTTTAAAGAATTTAAGATTAATCACAGATATCATTTTTAAAATGAGCGAAAGTGCTCTAATTTTCTCTATTACCTTTTTATTTTTATGTTACATATATTTTTATTTTTATTGAGTTATTTGGTTAAATTATGAAACATATTATTTTTAATTATTGGTATTTAAAATATAATTTTATCATTTTGTTGCTCTCTTATTTTTTATTTATACATAAGAAATTGTTGTTTTTCATTTTTATTTTATAGTCCCTTTGCTTTTATTGTTTAGATTATAGCCTTTTTCCTTTTGTTTTGTATATATTTTATTGATATTTTTATTTATATCAAGTTATGGTTTTCCCTTGATTATATTTTTAATTTGTAGTTACTTTTATTTTTTATTATTATAGTGTTCTAGTGTTTAGGATTTTGCTTTATTATTAAGTTAGTTGGGTTTTTTTTTTGAATTTTAAATTTTAAGGTGTATATGTTAATTAGTGAGGTGGGTTATTATTTCTTAGCTTATTTTGTGTATATTTTACTTATGTCTTGATAATGCAATACAGTTAGGTGGTTAGGATTTTCACATGGTTGCATACCCTTTTAACAATGGGGTGGTTTGAAAGTGTGTACTCAACTCGACTGACTTGGGAAAAATATTATTGTCGACATAGATTGGGTTAGTTCACATCATTATCTCAGCATATGGAGGAAGATATAGTAGATTACTCAAATGACTACTAGAAGGAAGGTTGATCTGGGCCTCGCTGAAAACTTGGGGGGTTTCAGGCTCTCTCCCATACAACTTATGGAATAAGACACTCTAACAATCCTCGATCAAATAATCAATGCGGTAGAAGAGCATCCTCTCTATAAGAATGAAGGGACAATCCTCCCCATGGTAGATCTAGCTACTCTCGGTCCTAACGATGAATTGTGGGTCATTTCAGAAAATTAAAAGTGATGCTTTCTATGTTGTTGTTGCTTTCTCTACCCCTATTTATGGGTAAACAACCAGCTCTGCCTCTCTTTCTGCTACCTCTGCTGAAGTTCCCACTGCTACCTTTGCCTCCACTAGTGATGACGAGGGTGCTTACTGTGCGGATGTATAATATTCACTTTTTCTAGGGTGGCATTGGGGGGTTATCCAGTTAGTTATTTACGGACTGTCGGGTTGGAAGGGTGCAATTGAAGTGATATGTGAGGACCAATAATGTAAGTACTACTATACCTTTGACCAAAAAATATGGATTTCTTTTACGTAGATCGCGTAAAAGCAACGTACCTTTACTACACTTCCACTACACCACTCACCCATTGTAGTGCTTTGTGTATCTGCAGCAAATTTCCCAATCAATACTACTGCAGTCTAGTGTGCTTCTCTTTTGCACCCTCAGCTGAGTGTGCACTCCACGATCACGTCTATTTCTCAACACTGCTACCCAAAATGTAGAGGAACCCGGCAGGTCATATCACTGGCAGGCGGCATTGATCCGAGAAATAATGAAAATTCATGGGAACTCCAAAGCACTTCCATTCACAATGAAGGCCCTAAGGTTTATTCTACAAAGTGGATTGAATATAGGGCTTTCATCAAATCTGGAGACTTTTTTATGCAAGTTGTCCCATAGGGTTCCATAGGGTAGTTCCTAACCACCAAACTTATGTTGGGTTGCGCAGTAGACTTAAACTTATTTTATCTTCTACAATTCCTAGGTCAGACCCCATGGAGGAATAGAGGTTAAGTCAAAAATGTGTTAAATAGAAAACTAAGGAATTAAATTTGGTTATGGGGGAGCGAGTTAAACTCAATGAGATCTCCCTCATGGAAAACATTACCCTAGTAGATTTATTTGCCAACAAAAGAATGTCTAGGGACTTGTTAAAGAAGTGGAAAAAAGAAAAATGTGTTGTACTCATTAGGTATGAGCCAAGATGCTCGTCTTTGGAAAATTGTTGGATGGCTTGGATAATGCACTCAAGATATTACTTATATAAGGTCCTCCTCTCACATTAGAACTGGGGTTCCCAAGCTCTATTTTTAAATAAGTGATCAATAGAATTCAATGCTAGCTTTGAAAGGCTTGAGGTAACCTTGATATGGGTTCAGTTACCAGGGATTCCCCTTATTATTTGGTTAGAAGATTTGTTTAGGGAGATCAACAATGCACTTGGGTTCTTCTATGAAGTTGATACCTCTTTCCAAACAATGGGTTACATGGGCATGGACAGAATATTGGTTCCCAAATTGGTAGGAGGTTTGGCAGATTCAATCATTGTTCGACATGGGAATGTTACTTTTCAATAAAGTTTCGACTATGAGGGAATCCCTTTTCGATGTGGGAGGTGCTACTCATATGGTCATCTGGTCAAGGATTGTAATCACTCCAGAAGCAACAAAAAAATCTATCCCTAATTCATCGGCTCCTACTCATATCTCGCGAACCCCTTCAACTTCCTAGGCATTAATACACATATACAAGGTTCAAAACTCATATCAACGATCTCAGGATCAATATTGGGTAAGTCAAAACTCCCTTCTCTCCCTCCCCTCACATTATGTTGCAGTTCATCTAAAATTTGGTTCTTTTGGTAAGAATATGTCAATTTTTACATGCAATCTTATGTGACTAATTTCAGATCTAAAGATTACTTCCTAGTGATTCAATAGTAAACCCTAGTTGTTATCACTGAACAATTTTACACGGAAATTATTGACTAAAAAATATAGCAGCGGAAACGAACAAGATCATAGATGAGTCATCAATACACATAAGACACAAAATTTATGTTTTGTAACTTATCAAATTCATAAATTCTGAGGGAGAAAATCATCCCTCCCAGCAGTCACAACTTCACCAAAACCGAGGACAACCTTGTCTTTTGAAAACTAGAAAAATCATCAAATTACCTAGAAAATCCTCTACCCACAAATTTGCTACAGATGCGACCTATACAACCTACTAATTTAAGTCATATGGTTGTTGACGTCAACGGTATGGACATGTTGTACCTGCTCAAAAATTCTTGTTGTACATCCCCACACATACACGAATGTATCCACTAATACCTGTGTACATGTGTGGTTGTCTCCACTGCAACCCGCATACATATGCAAATGTCTCCATTGAGATCACTTGCGTACATGTATGAAAACATTGTACGAACACTTCCATATGATATGAGAGACATGTGCAAATTCTTCCCTTTTGTAACTATCTTTCATATGTGTGGCCTTCCTCTCCTCCCATGTGTGACTTCCCTAGCAAGAATAGAAAATAGAAGATCCATAACCCTAGGCCATATTTGTCATAATTGCAAAATTTCCCTTACTAAAATTTCCAAGCTCCTAGCACAAGTGCACTTAGACTTATGCTAAATCCATAATGAAACAATGAGATTTGTCACAGTCTCTCCTCTCCTTATATAGGATCCTTATGAGTGATTTTAGTAACCCCTTCTAAAATCAACAATTAATTAGAATATTTTATTCTTCTTTGTGGGTGTGAAACCCCAACAACACAAGCCCAAAAATCCCATCAACTTGCCCATGAGGCCCTAGCCTCATTTCAAGGTCATTTTCATTGAAATGAAAGGATGATCTAGTGCCAATGAATATTCCGACATTTCCGACACCTTGACCTCTTATGGGAATACCTTCTGAAGCTACAAAAGATTCAACACTCCCTCTTAACAAGGGAGGTATTCCATCCTCCAACATCTAGATGTACCTGTGTTTCCAACACTGGAAGTGACTATGTCTCATGTAATGCATCTACTACCACAGTTGTACTCCAATCCTCATGATTGGTTGCTCCCTCTGTCACTAAATAAACTCCTACTCCACAATCCTCCTAATTGGATGCATCCTCAGTCACTAAAGAAAATCATGTTGTCCAGTCCTCCTAACTAGATTCTCCCTTAGTCACTGAGGAAAATCGTGTTGTAACAAATGGGTCCTCCATGGAGGATACACTGCTTTTAGAATCCTTTTTGTCTAGATCCTCTTGTTACAGGTGAATCCCCCTACAGAAAAGTGGATTCACTCTTGGTCTCTAGACTCCTAAGGCCAAGATAGAAAAGTTCTTAACACGGACAATGACATCCTTTTAGATCTAATCAACCTAATATACAAAGGAGAAGAAGAAAGATATGTACATTATTAACGACATTTGTCCTTGCAAAGTCCAGGCTTAGCTTTGATCCTGAGCTCCCTGATAGGTCCTGTAAAACAAACAAAGATACAATGGACTTCCTACTCTACTAAGATTAGCTCAAATATATATCCATCTACTACAGACAAAATCATATGGAACAAGCATAAGTTTGAAAGAAACAGGCCAAGCATTGATTATTAATGAGAACAAGTAAAAGTACTTACAATCCTTTGATGAGGGTGTGCAATAGCTTCTTCCAGTTCTCTTTGTCCAACCCCTTTGCTCAAGTAATCTACATTGATTTCTTTAATGACATACCACTTATAGGATCATAAGTTTGGTATCAATCTCTAGTCTCGGCTGTCTCTGTATGTTTCCTATGAGATCATAGGTTTCATACCTCCAATCTTTTTCATGTACCTTTCACCATGAGAAGGCCTCCTTATATAACCTTGGAGAGGCCCAACCACTTGAGAGATATTTTGGATAAGTTGAGGATTATTCTCCTTCAGTTGAGGATCTTCCCTAAGATCATGCCTTGACCATCTATTCGAATCCAACCACCTTTAGGAATTGAGGGATGCTTCCCTGATTTGTCTCAACAAACCCAAAACTTGCTCAGAAAAGGGTATCACTCCCCCAAAAGGGTGCACAAAGCGCTCAAACACTCCCCCAAAGAGCCTAGGGAATCTTAGCACTCCCTAACAGTGGGTAGGGGAGCTCTCCTCTCCAAAATCCATTTTTTAGTGGTTCTTTCAGTGGCAAAAGGTTTGTACTCCCTGTCAACTGATTTATCTTCTTCAAAACTAGTCTTTGAGGTGTCTTAAGTGTCCTTATGATGTCATTAGAGGCACAACATAGGAAAGATGGAAGTATGATTTTTGTGACACTTGCAACACTTGTGGTCAAGATGTGACACTTGCGGACAAGATGTGACACTTACAACACTGGTAATGATGACACTTGCGACACTATTGAAGTGAGTAATTTTGATGTGTAACAGATTGCCCCCCAAAGTATGAAGTTAGAAGACGATGATGACTGGAGTACTTTGTAGACTTTTTAGAGCAAGGGTATGGACGCAGAGAAACCGTAAAAAACTGCACACAACCATCAAACAAATACTATGACATGTTTCAAAACCCAAGGCAGGCATACCTATGCTTGAGTGATAAAGACTTTTTAGGTATGGCCGCCATAAAATACACTGTGGATCCATAATTATATTGATAAAATGGTATAGCCATTGTAGATACAATGTGGATCTATACTCCTATGACCTGAACTGATCGTAGCCATGAACAATACATAGTGGATCTACGAGATGAGAAGACCTAGCAACGACCAATACAAAGTGGATCTATGTAATAGTATATGTGTCATAGTTCAAAAGAAATTTGTCGCAACCTGGGCAAAGTATACATAAGAGTGAAAACACAACCCAGGGTATTCTTACCGATCCCAATGTAGTATGAATCTAACCATGTGAATAGATTTCATGATGTTGAACATGGCAGAAACCACTTGATTATCGGTCAATGATGTAAACCGTTAACAAGCACGAGGGAGATCACCATTGATGTCAATGATTCCCAAGGTACTCTAGTACATTCCAACGAATGTGAATGAATGAGATGAAGTCAAACATCCGTGGAATCATCCAATCAAGGGTCAATGATGTAAACCCATTGTTGGACACAAGGAGGCATGCCATTAAGGCATGCAGGTCCCAAGGTATTAACTGGTTTCTAAGTCTACCTCCCGAATAATGTGTTGAAGTCGACAAGAATAGACTCGTCGAAGGAGGGCCTTGATGTATCCCCCATCAACAACACGAAACTGACACAGAGATGTAATTGGTAGATCAAACGAACATGGACTGACATGGGTATTGAAACAATATATTTGTGATGGTTGACTCTCGAGGTAGATACTTCCCTTGATCATTGAGGCACAACAGCAGAAACTTGACATTGACCAAAACTTGATGATGCAGTGGATGTTGTGACTTTCGTCAGGTGACCCAAAGGAGTAAAAGAAACTCAAAGGATTGGCTCAGTGCAGAGATTCATAGGATTAAGATGCGTGCAAATACAAAGTGTTGTGTTCAAGGACGACCATAAGAGTTACTGGTAGTGTTCTCAAAAACTGCTTAGCTTGCTTCTTTCAATTTTTCCCCCATCCATATAGACGAGTACCTCTTTTTAATTTAACGAGCTCGAGAAGGGTAACACATGATCGATATGACTCACCTTTGGTAAGTCCCTCTTCCTTTGTTTAACAAACTAGAAGAATTAAGGGTTCGGTCTCATATGAGCCCTGCAACATATGATTGTTTAACGATTCTAGAGAAGGTAAACTTGGTTGTTTTTCATATTTAGAGAGTCTGAAAACAACTTAAAGACGACTCCAAAGTTGTCATTTTTCGTAATATTAGTCTCGCGAGGCCGGAAAAGAGATAAATTATCACTCGAAAGATGCCCTTTCAAACCTTTTAACTAGTGGAAAAGGAAGCAAGATCACTTGGCAATCTTTTCATGTTTAGAGAGTCTAAAAATAGCTTAAAGACAACTCCAAGGGGTTCCTTTTTCGTGTAACCATGTGATCCTGAAAAAGAGATAAAAGGTTGGTCAGTTGCATTCTCATGTATTTATGAACACGAGAAAGAAAAAAGACTAAGCTCGGTATGCCGCCAACTTGAAATCTAGTGGCTTAACTCCAGAATGATCATCAAAGGTAGGAGACATGCCCTCCAAGCTTCAATTCATTCACCGACTATGAGGTTGTCACCAATTTCTCTACTAGATGGAGAAAAAAGATAAGGGTGGATGAAATAAAGGTTCAAAAGAGGTGACTGTTTCATTTTTTAACGAGCTTGACACAAGAAAAGAACTATGCTCAGGGCTCTGGGTTCAATCCCCATATTTTTATTTCATTTTTTAACGAGCTTGCTACAGAGAATAAAAACTATACGTGTGGCCTCTATTTCATTTTTTAACAAGATTTCCATAGAGAAGAGAAACTGTGCTCGTGGAATCTCCTTGATCATGGCTGCCAAGAGAATAAATCTCTGGAAGGACACCATGTCAAGGGACAAAACTCGGTCATGGCTTCCAAGAGATCTTCACTAGATGAAAGAAAATCACTCTGGAAGGAACACATGTCGAGGGCCACGACAGGGGTAAGGAGATAGGGCTCCAATAGCCCTACTGAAGAGATCACCATGTCAACTATCAGATCCAAATCATCGGAAGTCGAAGGCATGGGAGACAATGGAAAATCAACATTAGGAGAGAAGATAGATTGTATATCTCCCTGAATTTTTTCACGAGGGGGAAGAAAAGAGGATCAATGATGGTTATCATCCTGAGGTAGCTCATCAATGCTAAGCATTTCCAAAATATATTGATCAGAAGGAAAAATTGTGGAAATGTAGTCGATTGCAGACGACAAGGAACTTAACCATGATGGCATCGAGTAATTGTCGGGTGCCAATAGATGTTGTCATCCAAAGGGGGAGAAGTAGATTGGATAGAAATGTATGATGTTTCGGCTGGATTAAGTGGCATGGTGTCACCTAGTGCATCGAATTCCAACAAACTAGATATAATCCAAGGGTTAGATGATTCCAAAGATTGATAAGTCGTAGTCAAAATCATATCGACGATGGAAATATGATGTGTATTCAGTGGAAGTGGTGTAGGGAAGGTACCCATAAGGATAGAATCTTTCAACAAGCCAACACCAACACTTTCATACGTGATCTTGTGTTCTCCCAAGAATGGAATATTGTTGGTAGCGGGAGCGCGAGCATCAGGTGTATAGAAATCTAACTGATCGATAGTGACAATTTTACCTTGATGGGGAAATTGCAAACATCGAAATACTGATGAAGCAATGACAGTCATATCATAAAACCAACTTCTTCCAAGTAACAAGTTGTAATCGAGGGGAGCATCGACCACCTTGACATCAACAGTGACAGTTTTTCCACCCAAATGGATGGGCAAGGACTGTAAAAGCACATGGGGATGAAAACCTCGCCATCGAATGTGCGTAACATCGTTGGGGATTTGTTAAGTGTGGGTGATTTAAGACCTTTCCAACATGCTAAAGACATGACGCAAGTTGAGGATCCCTCATCCAGAATAGTTTGGTGGATTTGTTGATTGTGAACAACAACATCAACTTGGAAAGCAAGTTGGTGGGAGAGTCGAGACGTATAATTGTCCAGGTTAAACATGATATGGTTGGATGACTCAGGATCAACAGTTCCAATAGTGGACAAGAGAGTTCTATGTTGACTAGGGCAGTGTTCTAGAACTTCTAATGCAGACATAGCACACGTTGCTTGAGCCAAATCTTCAACAATGTTGTAGTTCTGGGCGGCACGTGAACTAGGATTAAAGGTAGATTTACTTATAGTGCTCTTAGGAGGGTGTAAGATAGAGTCAAATGCAGGTTTCTCAATCTAAAGTGGTCCAGACGGAGGATTAATTGATGGAGGCCTAACAGAGGACGATGATGGATCCAGTAAACTACCGGTACCGTTAGTGACTTTTCCTTTGTCAGGGTTACCTGGTGTGTCATATGTCTTAGAGAAAATGGTCAAATTAATCCCATTAAACATATAAATATGTGCATTCATCGAGGCCTCATCATGAGGATGGCTAGAACTGCCCCCAGGAGAGGTGGTTTGAGAAACCATGGATTGTTGTTGTGGAAAAGGCTAAGTAAGCATAGCGGGTTGTCAATTTCTCTGGAAAAGTTTGGCCACTTCATTGCAATGTGGACAGTCTCGACTGTAGTGATCCTCACCACAAATGATACATGGGAATTTTAGTTTCCATTATGGTTGCTTTTCGATAGCAGGCGTTTGATCTTGATTTTTTGGTTCTTCATTGTTATTAGTATTTTTTGATTTATTTTTTGTCTTCTTCTTATCTCCGGATTGTTGTGAAGGGGCAGATTGAACGACATTCACCTCAAAGATATAAGTTTGGGGGGAGGTAGAGGAGAGTGTGGTTGACAAGGAAGTAGATTGACTTTTGATGGAACTGATAACACCGTCCGCATGAGATGAGGATGACGTCTTAGATGGATTGGTATTAGCTCGAGCAGCATTTGGAAGCAAATCATACAAAGTACCAAATTGTGAATAAACCAAATCTAAGTACTGAGCCCGAGCGATGATTTCTTCCTCAGTGACCACGCCACCCATAGTGACATCGTGAGCGATCGGGGGTAAAAGTGATTTAGTAAACCACTCCACCAATAATATGTCATGAATGATTACGTTGATCATCCTTCATCATAGTCTCCACTCATGAATATGGTCAGATATATGCACGGATTCAGTTTGATGAAGGGAGGTCAAGAGTTCAGTACCCGTCTTGTAGCGAATAGGTAGTTGAAAGTGCATGAGGAAAGACATTGCAAGGGAGTTGAAATCATGAAAATAAGCATGTGGTCGTTTAATATACCACTTTGTTGTTGAGCCTGTAAGTGTTCGCGGGAAAATACACAAACGTATAGAATCATCCATGAGGGAGTTTGATGAACACCACAAATGGAAAGTCATCACATGGTTGTTTGGATCTTCTCCAAATTTTCCGTCAAATTTTTTAATATCAGAAGGAATTTTAGTTGGAATAACTGGCCAAACCAGTGAATGAAAAATGGGATCATTGGTTAACCGAGACAATTCTGGGAGATCCAGAGTCGCAAGGAAAGGTAGTTGTCGGTTAATTTGCAGATGATATTGGTGTGGCATAGAAACACTAGTAGGACCATAAACTAGATTAGGTGGATAGTTGTAACCAGTAGGTCCTCCTACATACAGTTGTTGTTGACCATGATAAACAGGATTCGATGATGGATGAGAAACATCTACATAACCTGGTGGGTTCTGAGCATTATAAGTCGGGTGATTTTCTTTCCCATGAGGAGGATAAACATGTTTCCCTTGAGGAGGGTAAGAAGTAGATCCCAGAGATGGATACACATTAGGGGGAGGATAAACATTAGGCCCTTGGGAAGGATAAGGTTGTTGTCCTTGAGGACTCCAGGTGGTGTTTGGGACAACCAGATAAGCTTGTCCATAAGACGGTCCGAAAGGAATAGGATTTGATACTCCTCCTTGTGGGTTATGATATGAGTGCCCCCCAACATGGGGTTGGGTAAATGTGCCTTCGGAAGATACTCCTTAGGATTTCGAAGGGTTTCCAGTAGACAAAGTTTTCCCCCCTGCCAGCGGTGGATTAACAACCGGGGTATGACTGGCAAAGGGAGGTTTCCTTCTAAGAAGAACATGAAAAGGGGGTTGTCCCCCGAGAGGGGTAGGCCCACCATAGGATGGTGGTCTTCCAAGAGGGATAGGTCTGCTAGATGGTGGTTTACCTCCAGTCAATTGTATTTGGCTGGAAAGGGTCTGCATTCTCAGGTGAAAAGATGTCCCAGCAAGATCGTGCGGAACATGTGGAGTTGTAGAGTGAAAGTTTGTAAAAGCGGGGGTAGGGATCGAAGTGCCTTGGGAATGAGTACAGGTGATGAGTCCAGCATTAGGATAGACTTGTGTTGATGCAATAGTAGATTTAATGACCTGATCGATGGGGTGATTCATAGTTTGACCAGATGGCCCAGTTTCAACAGGAGGGTCATGAAGATTAAAGGGTTGTCGAAAGGATTCAAAATTCTCATAGAGATCGCGTCTTGATGAAGTCCTCCATACAGAATGAGAAGGTGCAGAATTTGTATCTAGTGCAGTGGTAGGACGAACAAGAGTCCTACACTCATCACCAATGGTTGGTTCTGTGGATCCTATATATGTTTCGATAAAATCTCTCGCAGGTAACTATGGGACCTCTTCGTCTATGACGTTCCCAAGAGAGTCTAAATGAAGAAAAAGTGGTTCGAGAGGAATTGTCGACATAGATGTAGTGCGAGGAGTGGGATTCTCAACCATAACCAAAGCACCTTCTAAATTGTCTAACGGAGGAGCAACAACACTCCCAGCGTCAGATTGATTTTCTACCTCTCCACNGTTTGACCAGATGACCCAGTTTCAACAGGAGGGTCATGAAGATTAAAGGGTTGTCGAAAGGATTCAAAATGCTCATAGAGATCGCATCTTGATGAAGTCCTCCATACAGAATGAGAAGGTGCAGAATTTGTATCTAGTGCAGTGGTAGGACGAACAAGAGTCCTATACTCATCACCAATGGTTGGTTCCGTGGATCCTATATATGTTTCGGTAAAATCTCTCGTAGGTAACTATGAGACCTCTTCGTCTATGACGTTCCCAAGAGAGTCTAAATGAAGCAAAAGTGGTTCGAGAGGAATTGTCGACACAGATGTAGTGCGAGGAGTGAGATTCTCAACCGTAACCAAAGCACCTTTTGAATTGTCTAACAGAGGAGCAACAACACTCCCAGCGTCAGATTGATTTTCTACCTCTCCACGGTAGTTGTCTTCTGGAGGGTTAGGAGGTAAGAGTTGGTAGCATTCCAGAGGCAGCCCTTGCATCCTACATGATCGGCAAAGACCTTTATCGTCTACAGGCTCAATTTCAGAGAATAACAGTCCACGCTAAAAATCTAGGGCCAACTAACAAAAAGAAACAGCATATGCTAATAAAATCTAGGAATCAAAGCCAAGCAAACAAAACTTCTCTCAATGATCATACTAGTTGGTGATGAAATCCAACGTAGCGTGATCAAGTCAAGAAGGGGATAGGATATGGTGGAACAGTTACAATGGTGACCTGCCTAACAGACTTTCAACTTGGTGCAAGCTTCCACGCAGTAATTGTGGATTTACCCTCCAAGGAGCCCGAGTGAGGTTGATCAATGTTTGTTCCAGGTACAGTGAGACTTCCCTTCGTCGTCACCTCATGTAAGTACCTAAAGATTATGGCAACTAAGGACACCAACTCCCAGTCATCCCTTGAGCAGGTACAGTCAACAGTTTGATCTGAACGTATGGGCAGGATAACAAGTCCGAAATCAACTCGAGAGGCTC
>JASDQU010735637.1:326842-340510 GCA_032191745.1 Picea mariana | reverse complement strand
CTATCCCTTGGCATCTATTGAAGGTATTTAGATAGTCGCGCTATAATATTAAAGGTACACCCATCCATTTGTTCAAAACTTGTTGCCATGGTCAGTTGTTGATAATCAAATAGTTCGTCACCTGTTAGGGATTCTATGGACTGGTGTTTTTATTTCACGTGTGTCTATTGATGGTCTTCTTGGGTTTTAAGTTAAACTTTCCATTTTATTTGCTTAGAAGTCTACATAAGATGTCTAGGTTCTATCAAAGACAAAACCCCAACTCTGAATTTAGTCTTTTCCACCATGGTTTAATTTGGGTTTTGGTTAATGCCCATTTGTTAAAGATAGGAGATAAATGGCAAGGTTTTCTTGTTAGGAATGGTTTTATTTCGTTGCCACAAAAAATGATCAATAGTTTACCTCAGTGCGTTGATGAGTCTACCGACCCTTGACCATCATCCCACTCTCTGCAAAATTTTCAAGTTGAAATACAAGTCTCAAAGGAACCTGCATTACCTCTTGATACCCCTATTGATTCTCGTCCATTAGTTGAGGTCACCTCCAGGAAGCACAAATTCGTTCCAAAGAAGTCCTTGGAGGAATTTCTGAGTCATATAAGGGATAAGGTACCTGTCATCCCTGATCCTGTACATAAATCAGTTTATGAACATAAAATTAAAACCAAAAGACAGAGTAAGAAAAACACATAGAGGGTTAATGGTTTAGATTTCAGGAATAAAAGGAATGGCAGACTTCTTTCAAGGATGACCAAGAATCGACATCAGAACCATGATAAACCTATCCCCATAGTTGTCATCGGGGACATGATCTCTGTCAACGACGCTAGTTATGAAGCCACTAGAATATATTCACCCCAACATGATTTTGTTCCTAACTTGCCTCCATTTTTAAAGGATCAAGAGGGATTTTCAGGGATGCAATATGATTTGAAAAGGGTTATGACGCAGGATAAACCATTAAACTCAGATCATACTCACCCATTACTGAATCTGGAACAGATATACTGTGAGGAATTTTTTAATTGGATCCAGAGATATTACCAGGATGTCCCTTATTTTCAGGCTTAGCTAAATCAAGTTATGGCTCGTAATTTGATATTGGAAAGAGAAAATAAGGATCTGAGAGTCAACATCCAACAATTTCCCCCCAGGGCTAGCAAAAGGTTCAGGAGGTTAGGGGATATTATTATAAAAAATTCTACCAATTTCAACGTTGTTATCAATTCAAAATTATCTCATATCTCTTTTTCAAATGTTTAATGGGTAAACATTCTTCTTGGAATTTACGTTTGGTTTGTTTAGTTATAATTGAAATTGTTTTATTTTGTTTTATTAGACTAGCTACAAAATCATATATTCTATAGCTTGTCTTTAATCAGTTTATTAAATTGCTTTTCTAAAATAAATTTCATTTTTCTTCTCAGGTGTGAAGGAGATCAATGCACAAAGGTTGAAGGAACAAGTAAATAGTTGGAGGTGCTCCAAATTTGCTAGTTTCATTTTAGAAAAATAGTTTCAAGAATATTTTGATGATGTAACTATTTTGAATGGATGTCACAAAAGACCTACTTTTTTGGTTACCTTTTAGTAAAGACTTTATTAAAATGGATCTGTCTCTATCTTGTAAGATATGAGAAACAGATCATGAATTCCGTTTAAAAACTGGTGCTTGTCGATAGACAAGAGGAATTCTTTTTTGGACCTGATGATGGACTTATCTTTTTGAGAAATATATGAAATGCAATTTACTTTTTGGCTTTAGTCCTTTTGTAGACTGTAGAATGTGATTATTGGCCTTCATATAATTTTTGGGCATGAAAAGCTTATATGTTATGAATTAGCTTTAGTCTGTTCAAAATTTATGTTTTCATGTTGTGCTTATCTCTCACGTGGTCCATTATTTATTGGTTATTATAATCTCAGTGACTAGTCATATATCTTTACATTTTGAGTTTACGTCGAATGTTAGATTTTGATAATATCATTTGCGAGAGATTGATGTTAATTTCATCTTCAACTTTTGAATAATTTAAAGTTACATGAGAAAAATTCATTTGTCTTTCTGTTTATTATAGATTGATTTCAAAAAACAAAAATTCCTTGAGTTATTTCAGGAAATATCATTCTTTGCTTCTTGCCATAGATTTATTCTTGGCAACAGGTTAAGTGGAGATTACACTACGCAAAAAGACGAATACAACTTTAGTGTCTTTTCTTTACAGCTGATCAACATCAGGTTAGTTAATTTTCTTTTTATTTGATTTATTTACTTTACGAATGAATAATGATTAAATCATTCAAACTTTAATGCTTTGTCCATTACAATTATATCATTTCAAATCTTATTTATTTATTTGTTGTTGTTTGCTATTTATAGTAATAGAACGATTCCCTTAAGTTTTACATCTTATTTAAACTTTGGTTCGTGAGTTAAATATATCATTTTCACAAGGCTTTATTCAAACCTTGTATCTGTATATACCTATTGTATATAATACGACTACATGCTAAGTATGTGTATATATATATATATGTTAACTGATAGGATTTTATAGTTAGATATTTTTATCTCTCTTAGTTACTTTAGCATTTTCATTCGCTAATAGAGCCACAAAACCCGTCTAGGTAGGTTATTCAATACAACTTGGGTTAAATAGACAACCCCGTACCAGATCTTCCCTTCTCATTGACGGTGTGTCACAAACGCCCATCAATGCCATCCTCTTTGAATATGGCCCATTGTATAATAGTAGATAGTTATTTAATGTAAAAGGGTTCACTTTATAAGGCCCCCTAAGTAGTTGGAATCCATTAATGAAGGGAACACAAGTAGTTAGGGTTTTTTTCTATTGAAAATCTATTTAGAGAGATAAGAGACTATGAAATGTTGGTCTTGTGTTGTGTATTTGAAGCCTTTCTTAGTGAAAAGTTGCCCCACCTTAAGAGGCAAGTGGAAATTGTATTATTCTTCACATTATCAATATACAAGGGTATCTTTGCATATATAAATTCATCTTTTGTCTCTTGTTTCTAGATATTTGTATTTATATTCTCTATATACCTAGTTGTTTTTCAATTTTCAAGGGTTAAGGAACACTACAAGTGATATGAAAGCTCCTCCTTGAGCTAGTATTCCTACGAACTTTAGTAGATATCTTTTTCAATCTAGAGACACATTCTGATGTCTTTAAAGAACATAGTGATTTGTCATTCAACGGGTAAAACTACGGTTGGGGAAGATTACATGCATAAAATGCAAGTGGAATCACATTGTTAGAAACCCTTGTAACCCCTATTGGTATCCATTCGAGCAATATCACATTAGATAGCACCTATATACATAATCTCACTTCCACGTATCTTTGGGTATATTGGAAGTCCCCTAGGTATACATGAAACCAACCCTAGATCAACCAATTGACCATCTTATTGCTATGGTACACTAAGAACAATAGTTGGGGAGATCACTCTCTAGTACTTGTGCAGTCGAGTCATATGGCTAAGGGCATGATTGAGCCTCCTTAGTTAATCCCCTGAAATACTGGGCCGAGTACTACTGTTGGACCCTGCAAGTATATCAGAGAGCTATAGCACCTGCCATTGCTTTGTCTCCAAGGCCCTACAAACCCTAGATTTTGTGGTTAGGTAGTGAAATTCATACATCTTTACATCTAGAAGGAATTCAAATATTTTGTCATTATAGAAATAATCAACCGAGAGTAATACTCCTACAGGAGTAGAACCTAGAGAAAAAAAACAAAAAACAATTCTAGGTCTTTTCATCACCATTGTGGGAGACCTATCTCAAAATATTCTTTACGTCATGTCGATCATGTGGGTATACCTCTTAAGTAACCCTTTTTAGGTGGACCTAACAATACAATGATTTGGGGTATATTTGAAAAGACTCCTTTCAAGCTATTGGTTGTAGTGATATAAGTAGAGAATAACACTTCCAAAAAATCTTCGATGGTCCCATGGTTCAAAGTCACAACAATGCCAACTTGGAGAATCAACAACATTCCCCATCGGCTCAAACCAACAATAGAACCAACCCACTCAATGCAAACAACTATAAGACAAAGGTGGTTAACATTGAGTTTATAGTCCAAGTTATGAATGCAGCAATGAACCAATAAGGAGAAATCTTGAAAAATATTAGGTGTTCTCTTGAATATGCATATATTAGTTCCAAACATTGATCCAACCAAGGAGGAATTTACCACCCTCAAAGTGTATACCACACACATTTTCAGGATCGCAATTCATGGCATCATTTTCCATTTGTTGACATGAACAAATTTGATAGGTTGGATCCCTCAGGGTGGGATACCTAATTGAAACATTATTTCTATCTCCATGGAATTACTGATGGCCCACACAAAATAAATGTGGGGGTATTATATTTGAATGTTGAATGTTTGCATTGGTGGAAATGGTATAGGAAGGATTATAAATGCTACATTGCCCAGAACCAGTTTGTGTAAGTACTTTATGCTTGTTTTGAATGTGACACTCACCATTTGGTATGCCTGATGAAATTATGCCAAACATGCATAGTTATGGAATATATTACTGCCTTTGAGTGATTGGAAATACACATAGAGGGCCAATATGATTTATTTTTTAAAGAATGTTTCATTAGTGGTCTCATGGAAGCAATTGAAGCACATGTCATGATGCAACACCCACAAACATGGTTGGAAGTGAGTGATAGAGATAAATAAGTTGAGATAGTTCCTTTGATCCAATGCTTTCCTTGTCAACTTGAAAAGAAAGAGAGATAGTGCTGCAAAGAAGGTAGTTATAGTAACTAACTCCTAACTACATATACTAACTAGGATCATAATGCCAATATCACAATAATCAAATGATATAGTTTATATAGAAAAATACTAGTAACATGTCATTAGGACGAAAAAAAGAGTTCTCATTTATTATTAACGACAAGTAACGTGAAAAGAGTTTACTTGATCATGTTGCAACACTAACTGGAACCGATATCTAGATTCCTCCACCCTGGCCACTGAAGATGGCTTGAAATTCTGGTTCTTTGATCCAAACAAGTGAAGGGAAGATGACAAGTTTCTTCTTCTCAAAAAGGCAAGAAGGGGCAAGAAGCCGGAAACAAGGGTTTCTAGATATTGGATACATATCTTAAAAGCTCGGGATGAAAGGGCTTATAGACTTAGTGAAATTTCACTAGCTATGGGTGCTTCGATGAATTCCTTTTCTCCTCCACCTAATGGAACTTATTTATACTTCAAAAAGTCAGTTGGAGTAGTTAGGCATGGGCTATAAGAGGTAATGAACTGGAGAAATCTGTGAACTCAGCCCAAAAATATGCATATTATATATTTTTTGTGCAAAATAAATGCATACGTGAGTTGCTGAAGGGGAAAGAGCATATATAAATTTGCGTACACTCTGTGTCAGATCAAGAGTAGTGTATGACTAGCCAAAGGGTGCTTTTTAAAGATTATGAGGATAAATTTTGGGGAATTTAGTCTGCAAGAGGGAGATGGACTTGGGATTCTAGCCAAAAAGTGCATCAATGCATATGATGTGGAAAAATATGCTATAACACTTGTTGAGAAGATTTTTATCTTGATCATCAAAATATCCTAGCCTTCCTTCAAATCCTTAAATGAGAGGCATTTTTGACCTGGAATTTGATTGGAGATTATACTTTGGGTTAAAATAGGAGGGATGAGCCTTCTTAGTAGGATAAATATCAAAGGGATCCTAGGGTTTTGCTTCAGGGGATGGTAAAATAGAGGGGGACCCAATCAACAAGGAATTTGGGAGAGAGAGATCAAAGGGGAGTACTGAGGCCTCAGGAGGCTTGAATGGAAAGACAAGAAGTCCTTTTCTGACTCTACACCAGAGGCATGGATATTATGTTAAAGCTTTTGTAGCTTCATGAGGTATTCCCATAAGAGTCTGAGGTGTCAGGCATGTGGAAATATTCATTGGCACTAGATAAACCTTTTGTTTCAGTTAAAATAGCCTTGGAATGAGGCTAGGGACTCATGGGCAAGTTGATGGGATTTGTGGGATTTTGTTAGGGTTTCACACCCACAAAGAGGAATACAATATTCTAATTAATTGTTGAGTTTAGAATGGGTTCTTAAAATCACTCATAAGACTCCTATATAAGGAGAGGAGAGATTGTGACAAATCTAATTATGTTATTATGGAGTTAGCATACGTGAGAGTGCACTTGTGCTAGGAGCTTGGAAATTTTAGTGAGAGAAATTACACAATTATGAAAAATTTGTCCTGGGGTTATGGATCTTCTATTTTTTGTTCTTGGCAGGGAAATCACACGTGGGAGGTGAGGAAGGACACACATGTGGAAGACAACTGTAGAAAAGAAGAAGTCGCACATGTTACTCGGATCGTAAAAAAGTGTTTGTACAATATTTCCATACATGTATGCGAGTCTCAATGGAGATAGTCATGTATGTACATGGGTTACAATGGATACAATCACATATGTATGCGGGTCTTAGTGGATATAGTCGTGTACGTGCAGGGACATACAACATGAATTTTTGGGCAGGTACAATAGGTCCATACCGCTAACGTCAACATTCGTACGAATGACGTCAGTAGGCCGTACAAGAGGAAACTATAGCAGATTTGTGGGAAGAGGATTAACCCATTAATTTGTTGATTTTTTCTGGTTTTCAAAGAACAAGGTTGTCCTCAGTTTTGGTGAAATTGTAACAACTGGGAGGGATGGTTTTTTCCCTCAGAATTTCTGAATTTGATAAGTTACATAACATAAATTTTGTGTCTCATGTGTATTGATGAATCATCTCTGATCTTGATTGTTTCCGTTGCTATATTTTTAAGTCAGTAGTTTCAATGTAAAATTGTTCAGTGATAACAACTAGGGTTCATTGTTGAATCACTAGGAAGTAATTTTCAGATATGAAATTAGTCACATAAGATTGCATGTGAAAATTGACATGGTGTCAGAGCTGAGGCTTTGAAGAGAAGGGGATCATCTTGAGACACTCTTTTGCTACAACACTGGAAGATTGTTGTTCTTGTTCTAGGCAGGGCACAATGGTGAACACATTGAAGATTGAGGACATGTTGAAAGGGGCAACTAAGTTCAGGGCTTGGAAGGCTAGGGTTCTTCTTCTATTGGAGGAGAATGACCATAAGGATTATGTTGAGGGTGTGGTTGAAATTCCTATCGATCTGTAGGAATTGGCAGCTCATAAGAAGGAGGTAAATCCAAGCAACTATTGCTAGAATTCGTGAAGAATCACCTAATTTCTCACATTGTTGAGAAGACATCTGCCAAGGAAATGTATGATGCTTTGGTGGGTCTATACCAAAAAGGGAATACATGTAGGAAGTTGCATTTGAAGCACCAACTTCAAATTATTAAGATGTCTAGTGAGGACATATTTGTTAACTACCTTATGAATATAACTTAGATTCGTGATCAATTTATGGCCATCAATGAGAAGGTTGAGGATGCTTAGCTGGTGAATGTATCATTGAGAGGGAAACCTATATAGACTGAGGGGCCAACCTATGCAAGCTGTGACCAACAGTAGTAGAGAGATAGATGAGTAGGAGCGGATAGCTTCACTAGTGGTGAGGCTTGTAGCTCCATCAGTAGCATAGGTTCATAGGGAGAATATAGCTCCACTAGTGGTATAGGCTCAAAAGGAGCTAGAGTTAAGAGGGAGTTATCCCTCATGAAATAGTAGGGAAGAGCATCTTCCCAGGACTTTTCAGAGGAAGTTGGACTTCCGAGGGAGTCATTAGGCTCAGAAGGAGCATCAATAATCTAGAGGGAGTCTACCTTCAGGTAAAAGTGGAAGAGATGAATATTCCAAGAGGATGTCATGGGTTGAGGAGGTGAGACAAGAGGTGTTACACATCAAAATTACTCACTTCAATAGTGTCGCAAATGTTGTCATTACCAATGTTGTAAGTGTCGCATCTTGTCCGCAAGTGTCGCATCTTGACCACAAGTATTGCAAGTGTCACAAACATCATACTGCCATCTTTCCCATGTCGTGCCTCTACCAACATAATAAGGACACTTAAGACACCTCAAAGACTAGTTTTTAAGAAGAGAAATCAGTTGACAGGGAGTACAAACCTTTTGCCACTGAAAGAACCACTAAAAAATAGATTTTGGAGAGGAGCACTCCCCTACCCACTGTCAGGGAGTGCTAGTGCTCCTTGGGCCTCTTTGGAGGAGTGTTTGAGCACTCTGTGCACCCTTTTGGGGGAGTGCTACCCTTTTCTGAGCAAGTTTTGGGTTTGTTGAGACAAATCAAGGAAGAATCCCTCAATTCCTGAAGGTGGTTGGATTCNTTCTTCTTCTATTGGAGGAGAATGACCATAAGGATTATGTTGAGGGTGTGGTTGAAAGTCCTATCGATCTATAGGAATTGGCAGCTCATAAGGAGGTAAAGCCAAGCAACTATTGCTAGAATTCGTGAAGGATCACTTGATTTCTTACATTGTTGAGAAGACATCTGCCAAGGAAATGTATGATGCTTTGGTGGGTCTATACCAAAAAGGGAATACATGTAGGAAGTTGCATTTGAAGCACCAACTTCAAATTATTAAGATGTCTAGTGAGGACATATTTGTTAGCTACCTTATGAATATAACTTATATTCGTGATCAATTTATGGCCATCAATGAGAAGGTTGAGGATGCAAGCTGTGACCAACAGTAGTAGAGAGATAGATGAGTAGGAGCGGATAGCTTCACTAGTGGTGAGGCTTGTAGCTCCATCAGTAGCACAGGTTCATAGGGAGAAGATATCTCCACTAGTGGTATAGGTTCAAAAGGAGCTAGATTTAAGAGGGAGTTATCCCTCATGAAATAGTAGGGAAGAGCATCTTCCCAGGACTTTTCAGAGGAAGTTGGACTTCCGAGGGAGTCATTAGGCTCAGAAGGAGCATCAATCATATAGAGGGAGTCTACCTTCATGTAAAAGTGGAAGAGATGAATATTCCAAGAGGATGTCATGGGTTGAGGAGGTGAGACAAGAGGTGTTACACATCAAAATTACTCACTTCAATAGTGTCGCAAATGTCGTCATTACCAATGTTGTAAGTGTCGCATCTTGTCCGCAAGTGTCGCATCTTGACCACAAGTATTGCAAGTGTCACAGACATCATACTGCCATATTTCCCATGTCGTGCCTCTACCAACATCATAAGGACACTTAAGACACCTCAAAGACTAGTTTTTAAGAAGAGAAATCAATTGACAGGGAGTACAAACCTTTTGCCACTGAAAGAACCACTAAAAAATAGATTTTGGAGAGGAGCGCTCCCCTACCCACTGTCAGGGAGTGCTAGTGCTCCCTGGGCCTCTTTGGAGGAGTGTTTGAGCACTCTGTGCACCCTTTTGGGGGAGTGCTACCCTTTTCTGAGCAAGTTTTGGGTTTGTTGAGACAAATCAAGGAAGAATCCCTCAATTCCTGAAGGTGGTTGGATTCGAATAGATGGTCAAGGCATGATCTTAGGGAAGATCCTCAACTTAAGGAGAAGAATCCTCAACTTATCCCAAATATCTCTCAAGTGGTTTGGCCTCTCCAAGGTTATATAAGGAGGCCTTCTCATGGTGAAAGGTACATGAAAAAGATTGGAGGTACGAAACCTATGATCTCATAGGAAACATACAGAGACAGTGGAGACTAGATATTGATACCAAACTTATGATCCTATAAGTGGTATGTCATCAAAGCAATCAGTGTAGATTACTTGAGAAAAGGGGTTGGACAAGGAGAACTGGAAGAAGCTGCTGCACCCTCATCAAAGGATTGTAAGTACTTTTACTTGTTCTCATTAATAATCAATGCTTGGCCTGTTTCTTTCAAACTTATGCTTGTTCCATATGAGTTTGTCTACAGTAGATGTATCTATATTTGAGATAATCTCAGTAGAGTAGGAATTCCATTGTATCTTTGTTTGTTCTACAAGACCTATCAGGGAGCTCAGGATCAAAGCTCAGCCTGGAATTTGTAGGGACAAACGTCGTTAATAAGGTACATATCTTTCTTCTTCTCCTTCGTATATTAGCTTGATTAGATCTAAAAGGATGTTAGTGTCCATGTTAAGCACTTTTCTGTCTTGGCCTTAGGAGTCTAGAGACCAAGAGGGAATCCACTTGCCCGCAGGGGGATTCACCTTTAACATAAATTGGTGACTCTACTGGGGAGGAGGATTTTTGTTTCCTTTCCTAGATATTGTTTTGGCCCTTTTCCCACTCATTTGACCTTCTCCATACTATCTTTTTGATTCTTAGATTTGTTTGATTGCCTCTTTATTTCATCATGATCACCCTGATTGACTGAATTTCTTTGATTTTTTGAGTGTCTGGGCATTTTTCTGAGCTTTTGAAGTAGATCACTCCTCTTCCCTTGTTATCAGAGCACCAACACTCCTTGGTGGTCTTACAAAAAGCATTGGAATGCTCTGGTTCCCCTTACACCAGAGCACTACCCCCTTTTCTGTGAAAAATTCTCTAGGTTTTCAGTTTATGAGTTCAGTTTTTGCCTTTTGCATTTGCTCAGGTTCTCATACTCTTAGTCCATCTTAGTATTGGCCTTCAACACCCTGTTTTCTAAAGATTGATCTCTTCTTGTTTGGGAATTTGACATTTTCTTTCCTTTCCTTGAAGTCACTCTTTGTCTTTGCTGACCTAGAGTTAACTTGCTGTTTTCTTCTCCTTTATCTGACTGAGTGGAAGCTTTTGTGAGGAGATCCAAAGGTCTGTGAACCTTTTCATTTCATCTTTGAGGTTAGTTTTCCAACATTTCTCTTTTGTTTGAGGTTTTTTGGTTCTTGTTTGCAAATTTGGTTATCTTTGTCCTTCTTGTCTATTTCATGACAAGAAAGTATTTTTTGTTTTGTGTGAGGTTTGCTTCTAATTGTTTAATCCTAAAGTCTGATTGACATTAGAAGTCTTACATCTAATTATCATTCACATATAAGAAAAAGGACATATTTTAGTGATTGGTTTGGATATTAGAAGGCATTTCCGATTTTTTTTAGCAATTCATTCAATTTGATTGAGAAACAATTTTATGAGGACATTGCATCTTAGTGTTTGATAGTGAAAACAACTCTTTCTCTTTCCCTTAAATAACCATTCATCGAAAGACACGACTGCTTATCATTTTCTTATGCATTTTTGGGAATTGAGTCATCATACCATCAATTTCATTATCATACACCCTTTGAGTAAAGAACAACTGCAAAATGAATGCTAATTAAAAATTATCTANAGGCTGTGAGTACAACTCTCCAAAGTTTTTTCAAAACAAACATTAGCATCCCGAGATAGGGAGAGAAAATCCAATTGTTGAATAGGCATTCTGGGATCCCCCTCTCACACAGGGGTTACACACGAGGTCACATTCAGGAGATTATGAAGATTATCCCTCTGTGGTTCAACTATTAGTGGTTAGATCGTATATTGGGGGTCACTTGAGGGTATACCCATGATTATGTGTGGGAGCCTCTCGAGTTGATTTCAGACTTGTTATCCTGCCCATATATTCAGATCGGACTATCGACTGTGCCCGCCCAGGGGCTGACTGCGAGTTGGTGTCTTTAGTTTCCATAATATTTAAGTACTTACATGAGGTGACGGTGAAGGGAAGTCTCACTGTACCTAGTATAGACATTGGTCAAACTCACTCAGGTTCCTTGGAGGGTAAATCCACAATTACTGCGTGGAATCTTTCACCAAGGTGAAAGTCTGTTAAGAAGGTTGCCATTGTTACTGTTCCACCATATCCTAGCCCCTTCTTGACTTGATCAAGCGACATTGGATTTCATCACCAACTAGTACGATCATCGAGAGAAGTTTTGTTTGCTGGGTTTTGATTCTTAGATTTTATTAGCATATGCTGTTTCTTTTTGTTAGTTGGCCCTAGATTTTCAGCGTGTACTGTTATTCTCCAAAATTGAGCCTGTAGACGATAAAGGTCTTCACCGATTGCATAGGATGCAAGGGCTGCTTCCAGAAGGCTACCAACCCTTACCTCCTAACCCTCCAGAAGAAAACTACCATGGAGAGGTAGAAAATCAATCTGATGTTGGGAGTGTTGTTGCTCCTCCATTAGACAATTTAGAAAGTTCTTTGGTTATAGTTGAGAATCCTACTCCTCGCACTACATTTGTGTTGACAATTCCTCTCGAACCACTTTTGCTTCATTTATACTCTCTTGGGAACGTCATAGACGAAGAGGTCCCACAGTTACCTGCGAGAGATTTTACCGAAACATATATGGGATCCATAGAACCAACCTTTGGTGTTGAGTATAGGACTCCTGTTCGTCCTACCATTGCAGTAGATACAAATCCCACACCTTCTCATTCTGTATGGAGGACTTCATCGGGACGTGATCTCTATGAGAATTTTGAATCCTTTCGACAACCCTTTAATCCTCATGACCCTCCTGTTGAAACTGGGCCATCTGGTCAAACTATGAATCACCCCATCGATCAGGTCATTAACTCTACAGTTGCATCAACAAAATTCTATCCTAATGCTGGACTCATCACCTCTACTCATTCCCAAGGCACTTCGATCCCTACCCTCGCTTTTACAAACTTTCACTCTACAACTCCACATGTTCCTCACGATCTTGCTGGGACATCATTTCACCTATGAATGCAGATCCTTGCCAGCAAAATACAACCGAATAGAGGGAAACCACCATCTAGCGGACCTATCCCTCCTGGAATACCACCATCCTATGGCAGGCCTACCCCTCTCGAGGGACAACCCCCTTTTCATGTTATTCCCGGAGGGCAACCTCCCTTTGCCAGTCATACCTCGGTTGTTAATCCGCCGCTGGTAGGGGGGAAACCTTCATATGCTAGAAACCCTTCACAATCCTAGGGAGTATCTTCTGGATGCACATTTACCCAACCCCATGTTGGGGGGCACTCATATCATAACCCAAAAGGAGGAGTATCAAATCTTGTTCCTTCCGGACCATCTTATGGAAAAGCTTATCTGGGCGTCCTAAACACCACCTGGAGTCCTCAAGGACAACAACCTTATCCTTCCCAAGGGTCTAATGTTTATCCTGCCCCTAATGTGTATCTGTCTCTGGGATCTACTTCTTACCCTCCTCAAGGGAAACATGTTTATCCTCCTCATGGGAAAGTAAATCACCCGACTTATAATGCTCAAAACCCATCGGGTTATGCAAATGTTTCTCAGCCATCATCGAATCTTGTTTATCCTGGTCAAAAACAAACATATGTAGGAGGACCTACTGGTTACAAAAATCCACCTAAACCAGTTTATGGTCCTACTGGTGTTCCTATGCCACACCAGTATCATCCACAAATTAACCGACAATTACCATTCCTTGCGACTCTGGATTTCCCAGACTTGTCTTGGTTAACCAATGATCCCATTTTTCATTCACCGGTTTGGCCTGATATTCCAGCTAAACTTCCTTCTGATATTCTGAAATTTGATGGAAAATATGGAGAAGATCCAAACAACCATGTGATGACTTTCCATTTGTGGTGTTCATCAAACTCCCTCATGGATGATTCTATACGTTTGCGTCTTTTCCAGCGAACACTTATGGGGTCAGCAACAAAGTGGTATATTGAACTACCACGTGCTTCTTTTCATGATT
>JASDQU010735637.1:279690-291402 GCA_032191745.1 Picea mariana | reverse complement strand
TTTTAGAACAGAGGGTATGTCTGATACCTTTTTCTGAGAGAGTTTTATCAGCGGCCTCAAGAATGAAATTTGGGCCCATGTCCTCATGGCTTGGACTGAGAGTTGGGTGGAGGCTACCAAAAGAGATAAAGAAGCACAACAAGTTGCATCTTCTCAAAACCACAAATGCTCCTTCATCCCTTTCCCTAAGCTAGTAAATCCCACTACTCCCTCTGCTCCACTAAAGATCCAAAAATTGACCCAGGATGAAATGGCTAAACGCCAACTCAAAGGCCTCTATTATAATTGTGATGACAAATATTTCCCGGGCTACAAGTGTAAATAACAAAATCTTTTTATGGCCACCTCCGAGGAGATTTAGGAAGAAGATGAAGAAACTCCCTCTATGTCTGAATCACTTGAATCCATTGACATAACCCCTCCCTCAAACCCTCCCGAAGTAGAACTAGTCATTTCCCTCAATTCTCTCACTGGCTTCTCCGCTCCCCAAACCCTCAAGCTAATCGATTACATCAAGCATCGAAAGGTCATCATTCTGGTTGATAGTGGCAGCACCCATAATTTTATTCATCGCTGCATTACCCAAGAAACTCATTGCTACATCCATGCCATCAATAATTTCCAAATCATGATTGCCAATGGTGGTTCCATGAAATGTGGAGGTCATTGTGAAAATGTGCATCTCAAAATTGGTGACTACCACTTGAAATCCCATATGTTTGCTATCGACATGGGAGGTTGTGACATTGTGCTTGATGCAGACTGGCTAAGGACTTTGGGTCCCATTCTCATGGATTTTAAAGACTTAACCATGCAATTTGACCAAGAGGGCCACCAATATAAGTTCCAAGGCATCACCGCAGGTTCACCTGAGATCATTACTTTCCATCGCATGGAAAAGCTGCTCAAAAAGGGTCATTCTAGTGTTATTACCCAACTCCATGCCATACAAGAAACAGAGACACCTTCCGTACTGCAAGACCTCCAAGCCATCCTTTCTAAACATCAATTGGTATTTTCCACTCCCCAAGGCCTTCCTCCTTCCCGTGGTGTTCATGATCATTCCATTCCCCTTGTACCAGGAAGCCTTCCTCCCAATATCCGTCTGTATCATCACCCCTTTTCCCAAAAAAATGAAAATGAGAAAATGGTCCAAGAACTCCTTAATGCAGGCATTATCCGCCCTAGTACGAGCCCCTATTCATCTCCTGTTGTCATGGTCCTGAAGAAATAAGGTTATTGGAAAATGTGTCCTGACTTCCGTGCCCTCAACAAACTTACCATCAAATACAAATTCCCCATTCCCGTCATTGATGACCTCTTGGATGAATTGAGTGGCGCCCAATTCTTCACTAAACTGGATCTTCGTTTGGGCTACCACCAGATATGTATGAAAGAGGTAGATATTCCCAAGACTACCTTTAGAACTCATGAGGGCCACTATGAGTTTTGGTCATGCCCTTTGGCTTGTGTAATGCCCCCTGCACCTTCCAAAGCCTCATGAATCATGTCTTGCGTCCTTTTATCCACCATTTTGTCTTAGTTTTCTTTGATGATATCCTCATCTATAGCAAAACCTGGACAAACCATCTTGCTCATGTGGATTGAGTTCTCCATCTACTCTCTCAGCACCAACTTTTCCTGAAACATTCTAAATGTTCTTTTGGCACCTCAGAAGTAGAATACTTGGGTCATATGTTTGGCAAAGATGGTGTCAGGGTGGATCCTAAAAAGCTTGAAGCTATGCAAGACTGGCCTCATCCAAAGACTCTTAAGAGCTTGCGTGGATTTCTAGGCTTAACAGGGTATTATCGCAAGTTTGTTAAGAATTATGGGAAGATTGCAACACCTCTCACTGCTCTCCTAAAAAATAACTCTTTCACTTGGACTCCAGCCATTGCTCAAGCTTTTCAAACCTTGAAGATGGCCATGTGCACCACTCCAGTCCTCACCCTTCCCGATTTCACAAAGACCTTTGTGTTGGAATGTGATGCCTCAGAAAAAGGAATTGGTGCTGTCCTTATGCAAGAGGGTCGACCTTTGGCCTTTACCAGCAAGCAACTATCTGAAATAAATCTAGGAAAATCCATCTATGAAAAGGAAATGTTGGCTATTCTGCAAGTCGTGGATCTATGACATCCTTATCTATTGGGGAAACGGTTCCAAATTAAGACAGACCATCAAAGCCTCAAGTATTTTCTGGAACAATGCAGTTTCTCCCCAGAACAACAAAAATGGGTGACTAAACTCTTTGGATATGATTATGAGATCATTTATAAGAAAGGAAAAGACAATGTGGTTGCGGATGCACTTTCCTGAAAATATGAAGATGAAGGATCCCTTTTTTCTCTTTCATTCATTGTACCAGATTGGCTCCAAGCCATTTNGCATTTTCTCCCCAGAACAACAAAAATGGGTGACTAAACTCTTTGGATATGATTATGAGATCATTTATAAGAAAGGAAAAGACAATGTGGTTGCGGATGCACTTTCCTGAAAATATGAAGATGAAGGATCCCTTTTTTCTCTTTCATTCATTGTACCAGATTGGCTCCAAGCCATTTGCTAGGAATGGCTACAAGACCCCCAAAGTTCGCAGTTGATCCAACAATTGCAGTCCAATGCTCCAACTTCCCCAGGGTACTCTTGGCTCCATGAGGAACTTCGATACAAAGGCCGTTTGTATTTAAGTAAACAATCAAAGCTTAAATCTACGGTACTTTCTGAGCTTCATGCTACAACCACAAAAGGGCACTCCCGGTTCACCAAAACCTATGACAGGGTCAAACGTTCCTTTTTCTGGGATGGTATGAAACATGACATTTGTAATTTTGTCGCTGAATGTGACGTGTGTCAATGCAACAAGGGAGAAACAGTCAAATCGTCGGGTGCCTAATTTTAAAAATTGGCAAAAACAGGGTGTTGAAGGCCAATACCACAATGGACTAAGAGTATGAGACCCTAAGAAAATGCAAAAGGCAAAAACTGAGGTCAGAAACTTAAAACCTAGAGGATTTTTCACAAAAAAGGGGGCAACGCTCTGGTGTAAGGGGAACCAGAGTGTTCCAACTCCCTATGTAAGACCACCAGGGAGTGTTGGCGCTATGATAACAAGGGAAAGGGAGCGCTCTGCTTCAAAAGCTCATAAAAATTCCCAGAAACTCAAAAAATCAAAGAAATTCAGTCAATTAGGGTGATCATGATGAAATAAAGAGGAAATAAAAAAAATATAAGAATCAAAGAGACAGTATGGAGAAGGTCAAATGAGTGGGAAAAGGGTGAAAACAATATTTGGGAATGGAAACAAAATTCATAGTTCCTCCCCAGTGGAGTCGCCAATTTCTGTTGTAGGTGAATCCCCCTGCGGACAAGTGGATTCTCTCTTGGTCCCTAGACTCCTAAGGCCAAGACATAAAAGTGTTGAACATGGACATTGACATCCTTTTAGGTCTAATCAAGATAATAAATGAAGGGTAAGAAGAAATATATGTACCTTATTAACGACGTTTGTCCTTGCAAAGTCCTGGTTCAACTTCGATCTTGAGATTTCTGATAGGTCCTGTAGAAAAAACAAAGATACAATGGAATTCCTATTCTACTGATATTAGCTCAAATATAGATCCATATAATGCATAAAAACTCATATGGAACAAACATAAGTTTGAAATAAACATACCAAGCATTGATTATTAATGAGAACAAGTAAAAGTACTTACAATCCTTTGATGAAGGTGCAACAATTTCTTCCAGTTCTCCTTGTCCAACCCCTTTGCTCAAATAATATACACTGATTGCTTTGATGAAATCTCACTTATGATATCATAAGTGTCACATCTCCAATCTCTTCTATTCATACCACTTATAGGATCATAAGTTTGGTATCAATCTCTAGTCTCCATTGTTTTCTATATGTTGCCTATGAGATCATAGGTTTCATACCTCCAATATTTTTCATGTACCTTTCACCATGAGAAGGCATCCTTATATAACCTTGGAGAGGTCCAACCACTTGAGAGATATTTGGGATAAGTTGAGGATTCCTCTTCTTCAGTTGAGGATCCTCTATAAGATCATGCCTTGATCCAAGATTCAAACCCAACTACCTTCAGATATTGAGGTATTGTCCCCTGATTTCCTCCAACAAACTAAAAATTCGCTAAGAAAGGGTAGAGCTCCCCCAAAAGGGTGCACAAAGTGCTCAAACACTCCCCCAAAGAGGCCCAAGGAGCACTATCACTCCCTGACAGTGGGTAGGGGAGCGCTCCTCTCCAAAATCCATTTTTGAGTGTTTTTTTCAGTGGAAAAAGGTTTGTACTCCCTGTCAAGTGGTTTATCTTCTTCAAAACTAGTCTTTGAGGTGTTTTAAGTGTCTTTGTGTTGTTGTTAGAGGCACAACATAGGCAATATGGTAGTATGATATTTTTGACACTTGCAACACTTGTGGTCAAGATGCGACACTTGCGGACAAGATGCGACACCTACAACACTTGTAATGACGACACTTGCGACACTATTGAAGTGAGTAATTTTGATGTGTAACACCATATGCCTCCAACCTTGTGATCTAATGATCATTGGGTGACAACTGTCATGAAGGGTGATGACTAAGACTAGGGGAAACTTTCAATTCAAGGCTAGGAATGACCAGGCCCACATCAAGTGTAGGAAGAAAATTTTCAAGGTACATGTGTTGTCCCATTCCATGTCAACAACAACACATCCATTCACTGGGAACACTAAAACTCGACAAATAGATGACTCCACTAAATTAGGGTTTATAGTTTACATGATGAATTGATGATGGAATAAAATGGGAGTGTGAGTCAAATTTGAGTCCAGAAACCCTCCCATATCGTTAAAGCATGAAAATAGTCTATCCATGTCAAATTTCAATGCATTCTGAAACAGTTTGAAAACATTTCAACATTTGCCCCATTCACAGGTCAATATTGCCTGTGTCTAGTCCTAGTACAATTTCCTTGTAAAATTTGTATAAGATATTTGGAGAATGATAATTTTGAAGGTGCTAGGCCTATTCCTACACACCACGACGAGATCACCTCTCATTGAAAACCAATGTATTGATCCTTTTAGTTTTGGGTTGTTATTATTTTCAATTGCACACACCTTTCAATCCATTCAATATTCAATTAATGTCTCTTGTTACTGTAGGGTTATAAAGACTCATGATCCCAATGCTCATATGCCTCAAACCTTGTTATATAATGATCATTGGGTGACAACTGTTATGAAGGGTGATGACTAAGACTAGGGGCAACTTTCAATTCAAGGCTAGGAATGACCAGACACACATCAAGTGAAGGAAGAAAATTAAGAAGGTGCATGTGTTGTCCCATTCCATTTCAACAACAACACATCCATTCACTAGGAACAAATCGATGACTCCACTAAATTAGGGTTTATGGTTTACATGATGAATTGATGATGGACATACCTACATCGTTGGTATGATTAGGTGCAGTCGCACAGAGCTCCTCTTGGTTTCGAGAATAGTTCATTCTTTATTAAACAAGGGCAACCACGTGAAGGTGGAAGCTCTAATTATACCCCCCCTCTACTCACATCACTCTCAATTTTTCCATATTACCTAATTTTAAATTCTAAAGAACATGTATCATATACTATATTATACAAAATAAAAACATATATAGATCATATAAAAGATATAAGCACATACCTCTTCTTTTCAACAATTAAATATCAGTCATCTTCTTCTTCATCCAGCTCAACATCTGTATCAGGATCTGGTTCAGAATCAATATTGGTGAAAGGCTCATTCCTATCAACATCATTTTCACTAATATAGTTATTGATATCATCAATGAGATCATCGTCTCCTACATTTGGATGATCAACTTCTTCAACTTCTTCATCTGACACATTGACTACATGAGCCACCTGCTCCTGAACTGCATAATCATGATCTTCTTCCTCGTTATTATATTCATCCTCGGCTACATGATTATACTTTATTGGTCTTCCTCTTGGATCATATCTAACAATGTATGACCAACTTGCTTTACCAGGTACCTATAAGTAAAATACTTTCTCACATTGACTTGGAAGAACATACGGCTATGTACCCAGTTCAAATTCCCTTTCATTAACCATGGTAAATCCATTATCATGCTCAATAATAGTTATTTCAGTATCGCGTTCATGCATTCGTAGCTTGTACCATTTAACCTCAAACACAACTATTTTAAAGAAATTAAAATCACACTCAGTTATATCCTCCAAATGGCCATAGTACCTATTCTCAGTTTCTTCTGGATTTCTGTCACTTCTAGAGGAAATGTTGGTGACCTTAAAAATTGCAGTTATCTCACAATCCGAGGTTTTCATCTTATCATCCAACATTTTGATACGAAATTTACAACCATTACACCCCATAGCCTTGTGATGTTTCAACTGCAACATGGACAACAAGTAAAAAATACATTGCTAATTAATAATCCTCATATAGGACTTACTAAATATATATTTCAAAAATTAAACAAACCAAATACATTGAAAAATTGGGAAAAAACTAGGAAAATGTGGGTAAAAAATTTAACTTGCCTATTTATCTTTTAAACCAAAGGATAAATCAACTTCCCTTGATGTAAGATCACAAAATTGATCTTGATGATGATGCATTGTTTTAATCATCTTACTCACCCCTTCCCATGATAACCTACTGAAGTATTCTTCAGTATATTCTATCCAATGCTCCATCCAATCAAGGTTGTTTGCAATGTATAAATGTAAAGAATCCCACTCTCGAGAAACTATATGATATCATAAAAATTTAATATCATTAATTAGCTATTGTTAATAAAGGAATAATTTAATAAATGTGTAATATATTAAATCTACATCAACATCTAATAATTACCTTTCATAGTCCTCATTTTACCTTTCCCCAATATGACCTCCCCTTCAAATTTGTTGATGGATTCGAGATGCCAAATGCTAGGAACATTCATATTTTCTTCTAATTTAGGTAGATATTGACTAATATGCACCATGCATTGATATACCATATATCCCTCAACAATAGAACCCTATGGACATGCTCTTTGTCTAACAAAAGCCTTCAGTGACTTCAACTGCCTCTCCACCATCCACATCGACCTTGTGTGTATTGGTCCACATAATTCAATCTCCTCAACTTGGTGTATGAGGTAGTGTTATTGTGCATTGAAAAATGTTGGAGGTAGATACTATTGCATTTGACACATAAGTTGGGGAATTTCTCTCTTCCAATACCTTATATCTTCTTTATGGATTTCTTTTGATGATAGCCACCTACAAATGTCGATGCAATAAAATAATATCAAGGCATACATAAATTTGCAGATAAAACATAATATTTCAATAAGTTCCGCTACAAATCATATAAGAAGTACATTCTCCTTATAAAACAATACTTACCTCATGTATTTACCAAGTACATAAATAATTTGTTTTATGTTGTTGTCAAAGTCATTTGGGAGAGATAACGGTAGAACATACTATAACAAAAAACAAATAATTATTATTTGTTTCCAAAAAATACGTACCAATAAGGAAATATATTATAACCTACTAATTACCTTAATGAATGTATGCCAGTCATGTGTTTTAACCCCACAAAAATTACCTTTTTTTGTTAATATATTTTGTATGTTCGACAAAAACCCTGTCGGAAACCTAATTTTTCGAATGACCTCTTTTAAAATATTGCTCTATTGCTCCATCAATAACCAAGGAAGACTAGTATTCTATTCATGACCATTGCAATTAGAATTAATAATAACACTTTGCAATGTGTGATTAGCTTCCTGGATGTCACAACAAATCTTTCCAATTCTCTCTTTGTCAGTCCTTCCATCTAATATTCACCATAACAATTCCGTTATATTCTTCCTGATATGCATTGTATCAAACTGATGAACTAAATTAGGTGCTCGTAGTATGGAAATCTACTGAATTACATCGGGTAAATTTTCATTCCTTGTGGAAGCCCATTTGTGCCTTAACGACATTCATGAAACATCAACAAATTGAAATTAACACTAATTAATACTAAAGAACAAAATGAAATTAATACTAATGGAATTAACCAAAGATTTATATAATATGTCATACATAAATAATTTGCATACCTTGATGATTTCTAATATATTCCAACTTCCATAAGCGAGGTTTCATTCTTCGTGTTTTTTTTCCATTTTATTCTTTACCATTGAAATTTTCTTTGTCTATAGTTCGATAACTATGGTTCTTATGCAGAAAGTGCCTATACTCATCAAACACTTCCTTTCCTAAACTCCTTGAATGACAAGATTTTATCCTCGGACCACAAACTGGGCATGCAAATTTACCCTTTGTTTGAAGACCTACAAGATATATGGATTAATGTAGCATCAAATTAGAGTTACAATTTAAAATAATGCATAATATTTTCAATATATATATATAATATTAAATCAAAAAATAAAGTAACAATATACCACACGAACGTGTTAACCTAGGAGCATAATGAATTGTCCATGATAGTATTCCATGGAATTGAAATCGTTTTTTCCCTATTGGTCTAGAGATGTCATACATAGTGACACCAACCCATAAATTCAACAACTCATCGATAAGAGGCTAAATATATACGTTCATATCTTTAACCTGGTACCTACCTAATTGGTTCAACATACTACATGATTAATTATACTTATCTAGATGTCATTATATATAAAAGAAATAATTACCATGCACGAAACAAAGAAATGAAATATTTTGTCATACTTTAAACCAAATAAAAGATAATTAAATACCTGGAACAATCATTGCCAACATTGCGTGCTCTCTCTTGATAAACATCCAAGGAGTAAGGTTATTGTTTATAACAAAAACAGGCCACACTGAGTACGTAGAATGAAGCTCTCCAAATGGATTAACACCATCAACTGCCAACAAAAGTCTAACATTACAATGTTCTTCTTTAAAAATTGGCCACTTTTCTTCGATGTAGTTCAATGCAGAACCATTTGCAAAAATTCGAAGAACATCGTCTCAACTTCTGTTCTTTGCATGGAAATCCATAAACTATGCTATACTTTGGCACCTGAACAACCGTTGGAAATGTTGAATTATCATAATATAATGAAGAACTTTGCGAGGCACCTTATTTGACGCTTTATCGATTCGATATCTACTTATTTGGCATTTTGGGCATTCATTTTCTAATGCATATTGTCCATAATATATGATATGATCATTAATACATGCATCAATAACCTGATAGTCCATTCTAATTTCTTTCATAATCATGGATATTTCTCGATATGTGTGTGGAAAAATATTTGACGTTGGTAATAGAACTTGTCCTAACAATCTACAAAATTCTAAACAATAAGTCAATGTAAACAATATTAATCATCAATATCTCATCCACAGAGTAATTTACAAATTAGAAAACAATAGCAATTTAGGAAAAAATTGAACCTTTTAAGTATTTGTGAACATGCAGGCATAAATAATTAACAAATTAAATACCTTAGTATCTATGTAAGCCATGTGTTTGATAAACCATTCAAAACCTTCAGGTTCACCAACAAAAATATAGCAAATAAAATATTTGTTGTTGAGACTTCATAAATAGGTTGACATGACTTCTCGAGTATAGGATCAACATCATGACTATCATCCTGGTTGTCCTCATCCATTGGAGCAAATGTGTCTTGGATCAATCTATGTATCTCATCTTCATGATTTGAATCACTAACGTTATCTCCATCCATATCATTATTAATAACTTGATCAACAGCTTCAATATTCTGATCACGAAGTTCATCACACTGTAAAGGAGTATTTGTGCTAGTACTTGGAAAATAACTGTCTGGAGGTCGACATTTTGGGGGCATCGTCTATATATTTAAAAACAACATAGAAAAGTTAGTGTGTATAGAAAATATAAAAATCTCGATAAGAAATATTACTAAAGTTCATGACATACTGATTATTACAGAGAATACATTAAATATTGAATCCTCTTACCAAGGGACGATATTCATAACCCCCTTCAGCGTGCCCCTTCTCCCTACAATGTCTTTGAGTTGTTGTTAATAAAAGTATTTTTTTTTGCAAGCCTCTGTAATCATAGCAAGGGAAATAACATTTTCCATTGCCCCTCGCCTCTATTGCCGCTCTTAACTGAGCAAGCTTCCTGTCATTTTCGTTCATAGTGACAAATCCTAGTCCTGACAAGTAATTGTCTTACCTACACCATACCAAACAGTAAGTTGTCAAATTTTTATATTTTAGCTACTCCTTTCGATTATGATATGCTTATTTACAGTGACCTACAATCTTCATAATTATTTCTTCTAAGACATTTTGACATGTTTTTTTTATTATTATCGATTAACTATTAAGATAGATATGCTTCAATTTGTAGTATAGAGTAGTGTGTACTGAATAACCATGGAAAATAATTACACACCATTTAAGGAAAGTGGTCAAAATTTCTCAAACTTGAATCATTCGACACCATACACTAGCCTCTAAGTTGTTTTGTAGATAAAATGTCAATCTTTGAAATTCACCACTAAAAAAACAATGCCAACCACTTGTCATCCACAATTGGCTTGGGTTGGTTTAAATTATGACATGTTGATTTGCATCTACATACAATGGTCACAATTTTATGCTATTTATAGTGGTCACAGTTTTATTTTCTAAGACACTTTGGCATGTTCTCATTTTTCATTGTCTGACTAGTAGATTTCATCATGTTATCGTAGATTTTGTCATGTTTTTTTTATAATTTAGATACCAATCCTTATTAATAGTGTATAAACAAGTTACATAAACTACAAAATAAAGTTAATCACTACATCTAGAATTGCGTGTGATTATAAAAAATTGAGAGAAACAACATCACATATAATAAAAGGGTATGTGGATTTTATTGAGAAAGTTGAAACAAATATACTTTCTTTATATTGGAAGACTATGGTATATAATCATAAGTTCATTTGTTAAAGGTTCTTAGTCATAATCCAAGAAAGTTAAACATGGCTAACCATAAGCTAATATGGTTGAAGGTGGTTAGTTAAAAATGATTGTTATTTGCCTAATCACGACATAAATAACATCTTTATACTAAGGTCATATGTGTACAAATGTTTTCTTTATATAATAACAACATATATACCTAACATAAGTTTAGGGTTAGTGTTTATGTATATTATTGTTATAAACATGAGTTTCCTCCCTATATTATATATACCATAACTTATCATTTATCAATATAACAATCAACTTCAAGATTTTATTCATGGAGATTTCTTCCTTCATTTAATTGAATTAGTAAGTGCTAGCCAACCATTAGGTGTGCAAGTATCCCAACCATTATTGTCACTGTTATATTATTTTTAATTTATGCAAGTGTGATCCCATTTGGGTACTAGGGATGTAACAAGTGGTATCAAAGCTTCAATCAAGCTTTGTTGGTGTTTTTTTGTTAGTTCTTAAAAATAAAAGAGAGAAGAAGCTGACAATCAATTACTATCATTTCACCAATCAGGGTTGAGTTTCAAGAGCAATTCCATATCTTTATCAATGAAAAGAGAGAGACATTATAGCTACAATTGAAGGGAAAAGGGTATGTGGATTCCATAAACCTAGAATATTATGGAATCCACATACCCTTTTCCATAGAATATACTA
>JASDQU010735637.1:256156-278975 GCA_032191745.1 Picea mariana | reverse complement strand
TCCCGCTCTATATAAAAAAAGATGAAACTAATGGAAACGTGGAAAAATTTCGTGGAATAATCTACCCATATGTAGTAGTGGCACGTTCCTTATGTTAATTTTTTTTAAAGGGTCACGAGCACGATTTGTGCTCATTGTGCTCATGTTTTGACTCTCACTGAGAAAATAAAGAGGAGATAGAGAGGAGAAACAAAGGGAGTATCTTGACACCGTATCCAGGTATGTTTGATTTATCTTATTTTTAAATCAATTTAGTCATTTCCAATTTAGTCTGTTGCTCAACTAAATTTGGACAACAAAGGAAGTTGGACAACAAAGGAAAAGAATTCATATTTGTTGGGTATTATGAGGATACAAAAGGATACAAGTTGTATGACCCTGTCGCAAGAAAAGTCATAATCAGCCGCGATGTTCAGTTCATGGAGAATGAAGCATGAGATGGAACTAGAACAAGGACAGTAAAAATTATTGACGCAATGGAGCATGATGATAGAGAAGATGAAGTGGTTCAAACACCATGCACATGTCAGTGCACAATTCCATCTACACTTGGAACTCCGACACAAATCACCACATAGAGTACTCCAGTAAGATCAATAGGTGCACAGTCTACACCTAGAGCACAAATAACACCAAAAAGCAGTCCAAGCAGTTCCACATCTCTAGATTCAACTTTAGCAAGTTTGTTACCAAGAAAGACAAGAAGTCTGTGCGACATTTATAATGAAGACGCATCAAATTCATTTTCCATTTTTTCTCTGTTTTCACAAATAGATGATCCATTAACTTTTGAAGAAGCAGTTAAAGAGGATGTATGGGCACAATCCATGGCTGAAGAAACCAGATGCATAGAGAACAATCAAACATGGAAGTTGGTTGATGTACCTGAAGATAAGGATGTGATAAGTGTCAAGTGGATTTATAAAACCAAGCAATATGTAGAAGGAAATGTACAGAAGTACAAGACAAGATTAGTTTCAAGAGGTTTTACACAACAACCTGTAATTGATTACAATGAAACATTTTCTCCAGTGGAACGCATGGACACAGTCAGAACCATGCTAGCTATTGTCGCGTAGTTCAAATGGCCAGTTTATTAGATGGTTGTAAAGTCAACATTATTGAATGGAAACTTAGAAGAAGAATTATATGTGGAACAACCACAAGGTTATGAGGTTCTAGGATAGGAAGAAACAATATAAAGCTTGAAGAAATCACGGTATGGTTTAAAACAAGCTCTGGGAGATTAGTATAGTTGCTTTGATTCCTATCTCACACAAATGAATTTCAGAGAAGTGAAAATGAGCCAACACTATACAWAAAATCAAATCAACAAGGTAATGTGTTAATTGCTTGTTTTTTTGTGGATGATTTGATATTTACAGGTGATTTTGGCATAGAAGAATTCAAGACAATCATGAAGGATGAATTTGAAATGACTAATTTGGGACTTATGAGATATTTTCTGGGAATAGAAGTGCACCAGTCCAAAACTGGCATATTCATCTCACAGTCCAAGTATGCACATGAAATATTGAAAAGATTCAATATGGTGAATTCAAAAGAAACACCAACACCTGTCATAACAAGATTGAAGCTAATTAAGGAAGAAAAAGGGTCCAATGTGGATCCCACACTATTTAAAAGACTGGTAGGAAGTTTGATGTATATAAAAGTGACAAGACCTAGCATTATGTATGGAGTGAGGTTAATTTCAAGGTTCATGGAAAATATAAAAGAATCACATTGGAAGGTAGGAAAGAGAATCCTAAGATATGTGAATGGAACAAAAAATTATGGCATCAAGTACTCCACTTCAAAAGATTTCAGATTCACTGGATATACTGACAATGATTGTGTATGGCATCAAGTACTCCACTTCAGAAGATTTCAGATTCACTGGATATACTGACAATGATTGTGGAGGCAACATTGATGAGAGGAAAAGTACCTCTGGGTACACATTTGATTTTGTAATAGGTATGGTATCATGGGCATCAAGGAATAAACCCATAGTGACACTTTCTTCAATAGAAGCAGAGTACGTCGCAGCCACAAGCGCAACTTGTCAAGCAATTTGGATGAGAAGGATGTTAAAATAGTTTTTGCAGGAACAATAGGAACCAACAAAAATTTTCTATGACAACAATTCAACCATCATGCTATCAAATAATCAAGTGTTTCACAAGAAAATCAAGCACATTGATATAAGATATCATTTCATCGGAGAATTGGTGAATCACAAAGAGATCTATTTAGAATTTTGCAGGTCAAAAGAATGGATCACAAACATTTTTACAAAGGCCTTAGCAAGAGATGCATTTCAGCAACAGTAGTCTCGGAATCTGTGTAGTAACAGATGAGTGACAGTAAAATGAAAAATCAAATTTTTGATGTAATTTTCCTTTGTAATCCCGCCTACTTATAATTAAGGGGGAGTGTTGGAAATATGTAGTTACAAGTCACTGATATATTTAGTTGTCTACCGATTTGTTTGCCATTATGTCAGACAGTGTGAAATCTGTAAATGCAAAGTCACACATTTACTCAAAAGTCAGTTGGAAAGAAGGAAGATATAAATGGAGCCTATCTCTATCTTCTCGGGTTGAGTTAAGTGGTTGAAGTGTCATTCGAATTAATGACAGTTTTCAATATTTATTGTTGAGTCAGTCTTAGCTTCTGTAGGAAGTCTTAGTGGGAGTCCATATAAGTCCGAGACGTTTTAGTTAGTCGATGATGCGAGAGGATGTTGAAGATAAGAAATTGATGGATAGAGAAGAAGAAGAGAGGTAGAGAGAACCAACAACAACTGAATATTTGGCAGAAGAAATCATTAGAGCCGAAGCTCATCTGTGTCATTGTATTTTGTATTCGGCCACAAAGTCGAAGTAAATTAATATCAAGCATTTTTGAATTGACAAAGTTTTTGTCTTATTTTTGAGTTTATGTGCTAAGCATAGAACTGTTTTATTTCACATTCATAAATCATTTAATTAAGTGTGTGTATTCACAACATGCAACTAATTCAACAGTCTCTTCACTACGCAGTGGTATTAAGAACTCTGTAGCATAGCCTGTTTGGTGTGCAGTATTTGAAACTGCATTGAGCAGAGTAGACTACCCGTACTGTTGATCCATCGGATCTTCACTTCAAAGAGAAAAATCATACCCAATATTTATTTCAAGGGCGAAGATGTAGTCATTGATCATGATTAAGGGAGAGCAGGTTTTGAAAGTACTTCCAGATGATTTACTGCATTCAGATCAGGAATTCATCAAGCTAAGCACCAGTGTAGTTGCAGTGAAGAACACTGGGAATAATAGTATTCAAAAATCCATGAGAGATAGAATTGAACAAACTTCAAATCTCTGCTTTTTATTTTAACGGAAAAATAATTCAAAATTTGAAGGAAGGATCTTAGGATTCAAGTTCATTTGTGGCAATTGCAACACATTTTTGGAAATGTGTAATGGAATATCGTAATGTCCCAGGTAATGTTAAAGAAGACTGTTATCGCACAGTTTGTAGTGAAGGTAAAAGACAAATGAACGAAAGGAAAATTGGCGTAACTGAGACTATCCCACCACTGTCACCTCAATGGGATATCTCTTTCTGTTTAGGGAGGTAAGGCCCAGGGGAGGCCTCCCTAGTGACCTGGAGTTTTGAGAAGGCAAGGGATTTAAAAGGATAAGAGATAATTTCTTCCTAACAATTCACCACTGATAATAAAGTCCCAACTAATCAACCAATAAAGATGAGTAATAACCAAGAGAGTGTACCTTCCCGAGACAAACCAACAAGGAAACTATACATGTGCAAGCTTACTTACTGGTTAGTAATTCATATAATCATGGACTTCTGATATAAAGAAATTGATAAACAATATTAATGAAGCAAGTCAATGATGTATAATGGAAATGATTATAATATGTCACTTCAAAATAAATTCTAATGTAAATCAATGTAACAATATCAACACTAGAAAAAACGCCTTAGCCAATCATTCAATTGCTTTAAAGATAAAATAGATGTTGCATAGAGATGTTTATAGCATGAATAGATGAAGGCAACAACATGGTTATTGATTGTTAGTCTAATCTAGGGTTAGAAGTATTAGTACTTGTTCAAAGTATTAGGTTGTTTGAAGTTGTGATCAAGCTACTCAAACAATGGAGGTCTTAGATCAGTGCTTTATTAGGGAAAATGGTGTCAAAAGGGCTACAAATGTTGAAGGGTTGTGATGATAGTGATAGGGATAGAGACAACAGTGTTTAATGTTAAAGTGTTTCTAAAACAAGGCTTCAACAAGTCAAACCATAGTGGAGACGACTCACTAAGGTGTAGATGACCTAGGCCTTAGTGCATCTTCCTCCTTCTCTATCTCAAAAGACAAATTTAAATGACTGGATTGAGCAAGAAATGATATGGATGAAAACAAGAGGGTCAAATGTTGAGGTGTTTCTAAAGAAAGGACTAAAAAATGAAACCCTAGGGGAGAAAGGCTAACTAAGGTGTAGAAACCCTAGGCCTTGGCTAACTAAGGTGTAGAAACCCTAGGCCTTAGTTCTTTCTCCTCCTTCTTCAACTTATTGACAAGAATAAAATGGCTATCTTGAGTGATAGATGCTATGGCTAAGGACAAGAGAGTTTGAAGATGAAGTGTTCCTAAGGCAAGGCTTCATCAATCAAACCCTAGGGAAAATGGCTCACCAAGGTGTAGAAACCCTAGGTCTTAGTGCATTTTCTCCTTCCTTGGCTCAAAGACAAGATGAAAAATGGCTAGGATAGAAGAATATGATTAGAGTGTTGCTATGGAAAGGCTCTATCTAACTTCAGCAAAATCAAATGGCTCTTTAACTTAGTAAGGACATGAGAAAAGGACACCAACATGTGCTTGTCACCTAGGGTTTAATCTAACAAATTATAATAACAAAATGCAAGTAAAAAATACCATAACCATTCAATAAAGAAGTGTTTTGTAGAAATTTACTTACATCCACCAAGCATTCACATAGCCAAACCCTAGTTGTAAACCTTCCAGCAAGATAAATGCCAAAAAATCACCAAAAGAAGTCTCCTTCAACACGTACACCACAATTTCAGCCAATAACCCTAAGAGGGAAAAAATTTCAGACCTCACCAAGTGGTGAGTGAAATATGATGAAAATATGAGAGTTAAAACCCTCAATATATACCATACAAATGACCTTAATTAAATTTTAGGTCATCAAAAGGCCGACAAGTCCAAAATACACAATAATACTGTTTTGCATTAAAATGTCATAATGAAACCCTAATCAAGAAAATAATGAGGATGTCATGCCCCTTTAGGGTGATGCTAGCCCTTTCTAGGGAAAATGTGGCCTCCTAGAGCAAAACGTTAGCCCTTCTTGGGCCTATGGAAACTTCCACACATGCCAATCATGCCACAAATGCCTCCCAAACTCCCATATAATTGGATGACATCATAGGAGGTCATAGGTGATGTCATGGGCCTTCCAAGGCCAACATCTTAGTGGAAAGGGAACAACTCCCCTGGGTACAGGTCTACTTAGTTGCCTCTAGTGGAACGTTATGCTCTTCCCTACTGCAAACACTCTGTCCTATCTCTGCCTCCTATTGGGGTATCAACATCCATCTGGTGGGCTCTTCATCCCCATGGAGGTCCAAACTAATCATCTCCCCATGTGTACCTGTCCAACATGGTACTTGTCCGTTGGGTATGATCTTGCAAATCAACAGATATGCCCTCCATGGGCTCATAAGTCACATGGATCATAGCAATGGCAATCACATCCAATCATCAATTTGATTAAAAATGTGAATAAAACCCTTTCTACCTAGTTAGGTACTCAAAGACATTATAAAAATCTGCAAGGCAAGTTTGGAGGAAGTGATGGGGCATCCTATTGGGCTAGTGTCAACTGGAAAAGGGATGTTTTCGGAAGAGATAAAATCCAAGTCATGTAATGGGTGATATGGATAAGGGATGTCATGAAAAGGGTGCAGTGAAAACAGGGAAATGCTAGGCTTACCTGTGGGTGCCTTTGTAGAAGGTCAGCTGCACCTGTCGTGGATGCAAATGTTTCCAAGTCGAATTCATGCCTTTTATTCTTATTTCTTTATTTCTTTTTCTCTCAAGAATCTAATCAGGGGACACTTCCCTGGTGTGGTGACCAATGGTGGCAATGTTACCCACAAGTACTTTCATGGAAATGAGAAGGTTGGCTCGTGATGAGAACCCCTTTCTCTTGGCCATGCAACCAAGACCCACTACCCTAGCATGGTAACCAGCTGCTAGTAGTGTCATACCTCTAGGTGCCCATGGACTTAATAGGCTAGCTCGGGATGAGACTCCCTATCCTCTGACTAGGTGCTGTTTTATTATTTTATGGGTCCTTGTTTCTTGCTGAGAAGCTTTTTACTAATTTCTCAGGGATTCCTGGGTGAAGCATCTTGAGGTTTTATTTTTAGGATTTTATCTTTTTCCAGCTTGCTTTTACCTTATGGGCCWTTAGCCCCTTCTTCCCACAAATCAATGTGCAACCCTTAAATAATTGTCCAACCCAATGCCCAGACCAATGTAAAGGGATAGATGAGTGGGAAGTAAGATGGAAAGTGGTAAGTATGATGGGAGTGGACGATGACTCTTCATGGATCCCCCCAGTGGAAAATAAAAACCTATGGGCACATTCTTACTAGGGCATCCTGTCATTCCCCCCAGACATGGTCAAGTGGATAAGTATAAGATCCAAGCACCCATTAGAAAAAAAAGAACCAGATGCACATATTCAAAGGTTTTGAGGATTAGAGTGACACATACTATGATACCCAGACTCATTACCTCATGGATCAAGAACCATCTTTGATACAGGACCAAGCCGAGGTGATGGATGCTGCTACTTCTTGACAAAGTGGAAGCACTGGAGGGAAGAATAGATGGKCCCTCCAGGGCCATTCTCAAGTCGATCTGGCTCTCGGTACTCCATGTCTAGGACTTATGGGCCTCAGAACATAATCTCCTAGTTATCCCTAAAAGTGGGGGATAACATCTGGCTCCAACTCGGGGACATGTGATCACTGTAGAGCGCATGAAAACCTCAACATYTCTAGCATAACCTGTAACCTGGTTGATCTCAATAGAAACTATCAGTAATCATTTTGGGTGGTGATATCACCCCCATATCATATATATAATAAACGAAAGAAAACATATGTACAAGTGTGAAAGAAAACTACTCTAGCATGCAATGCAGTGGTATATACAATGAATGCAAATGCCTACCTACTTACCTGCACTTACCTGCTGGCTGGATGATAGGTGTAGTCAAACGACTGATGAAACCTGTTTCGCAGTGTCTCACAATACCTTCCTTTGTGCTTCATCATAAACCAAAACAGTGATAAGTTAAGCACAAAAATAACATGGGTTAGAGATTATATCATATCATTGGAAATCACAAGGTCTAACTCATGGAGGCAGGTGGGAGGGATAAAATCATGCCAAGTCAATCTCTACAGAAAGTGATCAATCCACTTCAATAAGGGATCATGAAAAGTCAAAGGCTTAGAAAATTGATTCAAAAGGTATGAAAGCTAGATACCTAGGACATTCTCACAATCTAAAACCCTAGGAGGGATTGTCAAGGATCTAGTAAATGTCTAAAAAACTTTTAAGGGAAAATTGAAACATTGATATGATAGACTTATTCTTGTAGTATTCAACCAACCCTTGGACTCTAGGGTTTTCCCCAGAGAAAACTCAATACAAGAGACAAATCTTCCAACTACGCCTCTAGAGACACAACAAAGTAAAGTAATCAGAGGTGGCTAGAGAAATTTTTCACAATGGTTCTTCTTCAGGCAAAAAACATCCTTACTCCTATCAAAACTTGAGCACAATGGTGGTTGATAACTTTCTTCATGGAATAAATCCAAGTGCTCAGAGGAGTACTCATCAAATACCTCAAGGTAATACTGAAAATCATCAGGAAGACATGGTACTAGGTCAACCTTAGGTGTTTGGAAAGCATCGGTAATTATATCACTTCCTTGTTGCCACTGATCAAAATTAAGGGTAATATGTTGTGATATCTGTAAAGGAAACACTTGGAAATGAGTCTCAATGTCATAAATGGGGTCTGTATCATAACCAACTACATCCCACCTACGTTCTCCTACATGTATGAGCTCATCAATATCAACTATGTCAGTATCCAGATCATAACATGGAGGATTCAAAATAGTAAAAGGGTCATCCATATCCTCCTCACTTCTCAAATCACAAAGTATAAAATCATCAAAATCTTGGAGATGAGGGTAACTTACCGTTTCTTCTTGTGTAGGATCTTTGAGGACTTATGTGTCTTCAACATGCATCACTTTTTCATCCTTATAAATTTCTCCTTCATCTTCAACTGTACAAATAGGAAAGTCTGCTTCGTTCGAGGATTCCATTTCTCCTTTACTCTCTAAATCATGGGATAAGGTATTATCACAATCCTAAAAAGGAAAGAAACTAACCCCATTCTCTTTTTCTTGTGCAGGAGAAATAGGCTCTTGGATGGCCTCATCAGAGAGAGGAGGGCATGTTGATATTTTGTCATCATGTTTGGGTTCCGTCTCCTCAAATGTTTCTTCAAAAATCCTTTGCTCTTGGAAAAATTCATCAAGATTTTTTCCTTGGAATTTTGTTGGTCGAAAACTTGTTCCCCCTCTTCTTGGGAATCAACAGTAAAGGCTTCAAGGGAAACTAGTTTTTCCAAACTGAGAGTGTCTGAGGTATCTTTAGGGTCATTGATTTTTGTCCCTAGAGAGGAAATGTGTTTTCCTTTGGAAAAGGAGATATTTACCTCGATTCACATGGCCATGTTATGAGCTTCTATGAGTGTTTTTGGACTCTTTTTTATCTAGGAGGAAGATCAAATTCCATAAAAGTGCATTTCTATAGAGATACATGAGGTACTTGTCTTCATGACAATGGCTTCTAGGAATCTGGTATAGAAACATCTGAAACCTAACCCCAAAATATATGACAGTCTCATCCTCAGTTTGTATTATGTATTCGAGTCCTTTAAGTAATAATTGGATATCTTCCAATTTCATGCCCCAAATCATGAAAAAGGTTTCTTGTAACTGGTCCATATATGTGATGCTAGCTGCTGGAAGATTATCATACCATCTTCTAGCATTTCCATGCAGAGTGGTAGATAAGAGTTTCATTACCAAGTCTTCAACATCATCACTGATAGGGTGAGGCTGAAAGAAAGCCCAAAAATTACTCAGGTGATAGTCGGGTCTTTCCCCATCACTACCAGTGAATCTAGGGAGCCATTTTTCATACTTCGGGGGCATTTTTCTAGGGTATCCTGGGAATTTAATCATTTCTAAAGGATTGTATATTCCCGGATCCCATTGAGAGTTCATAGTTGGCTTCCTCATCAGTGGAGTTTCCAGATAATTTTCTTGAAATTATCAAAGAAATAAGGGAATCACCCTTAGTGGAGTCGCGAGGTAAGATTTGTAAGATAAAGGCTCTTGAGGAAAGGATTACCTAAAAGTGTCATCTTTTAGGATAATTGACTCAGTGTTCCCCGACAATGGTGCCAAAATGTTATCGCATAGTTTGTAGTGAAGGTAAAAGACATATGAAAGTAAGGCAAAGTAGCATAACTGAGACTATCCCACCACTGTCACATCAATGGGATAACTCTTTCTATTTAGGGAGGTAAGTCCCAGGGGAGGCATCCTCACTGACCTGGGGTTTTGAGAAGGAAAGGGATTTAAAAGGCTAAGAGATAATTTCCCCCTCACAATTCACCACTGATCAGAAAGTCCTGGCTAATCGGCCAATAAAGATGAGTAATAACCAAGAAAGTGTACCTTCCTGAGACAAAGCAACAAGGAAACTATACACGTGCAAGATTACTTGTTGGTTAGTACTTCATATAATCATGAACTTCTGATATAAATAAATTGATAAACAATATTAATGAAGCAAGTCAACGATGTATAATGGAAATGATTATAATATGTCACTTCACAATAAATGCTAATGGAAATCAATGTAACAATATCAACACTAGAAACAATGCCTTAGCCAATCATTCAATTGCTTTAAAGATAACATAGATGTTGCATAGAGATGTTTATAACATGAATAGATGATGAAAAAAATAGGGTTAGTGATTTTTAGTCTAAGCTAGGGTTAGAAAGATTTGTAGTTGTTCAAAGTATTTGGTTGTTTGAAGTTGTGATCAAGGTACTCAATCAATGGAGGTCTTAAATCAGTTCTTTATTAAGGAAAATGGAGTCAAAAGGGATACAAATGTTGAAGGGCCGTGATGATAGTGATAGGGATAGAGACAAGAGGGTTTTATGTTGAAGTGTTGCTAAAGAAAGGCTTCAACAAGTCAAACCCTAGGGGAGATGAATCACTAAGGTGTAGATGACCTTAGTGCATCTTCCTCCTTCTCTAGCTCAAAAGATAAATTTAAATGACTCGCTTGAGAAAGAAATGATATGGATGATGACAAGAGGGTCAAATGTTGAGGTGTTTCTAAAGAAAGGCCTCAACAATGAAACCCTGGGGGAGAAAGGCTCACTAAGGTGTAGAAACCCTAGGTCTTAGTGATTTCTCCTCCTTCTTTAGCTCATTGACAAGAATAAAATGAATAGCTTGAGTGATAGATGCTATGGCTAAGGACAAGAGAGTTTGATGATGAAGTGTTTCTAAGGCAAGGCTTCATCAATCAAACCCTAGGGAAAACAACTCACCAAGGTGTAGAAACCCTAGGCATTAGTGCGTTTTCTTCTTCCTTGGCTCAAATACAAGATAAAAAATGGCTAGGCTAGAAGAATAGGATTAGAGTGTTGCTATGTCCAGGCTCTATCTAACTTCAACAAAATCAAATGGCTCTTTAACTTAGTAGGGACATGAGACAAGGAAACCAACATGTGCTTGTCACCTAGGGTTTAATCCAACAAATTATAATAACAAAATGCAAGTAAAAAATACCATAACCATTCAATAAAGAAGTGTTTTGCAAAAATTTACTTACATCCACCAAGCATTCACATAGCCAAACCCTAGTTATAAACCTTCCACCAAAATAAATGCCAAACGATCACCAAAAGAAGTCTCCTTCAACAAGTGCACCACAATTTCAGCCAATAACCCTAAGAGGGATGAAAATGTAAGACCTCACCAAGTGGTGAGTGAAAGATGATGAAATATGAGAGTTAAAACCCTCAATATATACCATACCAATGACCTTAATTAAATTTTAGGTCATCAAAATGTCGACAAGGCCAAAATACAAAATAATATTGTTTTACATTAAAATGTCATAATGAAACCCTAATCAAGAAAATAATGAGGAAGTCATGCCCCTTTAGGGTGACATTGTCCCTTTCTAGGGAAAATGTGGCCTCCTGGAGCAAAACGTTAGCCCTTCTTGGGCCTCTAGAAACTGCCACACGTGCCAATCATGCCAAAACTGCCTCCCAAACTCCCGTATCACTCGATGATGTGATGGGCAGTCATAGGTGACATCATGGGCCTTCCAAGGCTAATGTCTCAATGGAGAGGGCACAACCCCCCTGGGTACAGGTCTTCTCAGCTGCCTTTGGTGGAATGTTCTTCTCTTCCCTGGTGCAAAGACTCTATCTTTTCTCTGCCATCTGTTGGGGTCTCAACATCCATCTGGTCATCTCTTCAGCCCCATGGAGGTCCGAACTAATCATCTCCCCATGTGTGCCTATCCAACACAATACCTGTTCATCGAGTATGATCCTACATATCAAAAGATATGCCCTCCAGGGGCTCATAAGTCACAGGGATCATAACAATGTCAATCACATCCAATCATCAATTTTATTAAACATGTTCATAAAACCCTTTCTACCTAGTTAGGTGCTCAAAGACATTATACAAATATATAAGGTAAGTTTGGAGGAAGTGACAGGGCGTCCTATTGGGCTAGTGTCCACTGGAAAAGGGATGTTTCTAGAAGAGATCAAATCCAAGTCATGTGAATGGGTGAGATGGATAAGGGATGTCCTAACAAGGGTGTAGTGAAAGAATGGAAATGCAAGGATTACCTATGGGTGCCTTTGTAGAAGGCGAGATCCACCTGTCCTGAATGCAAATGTTTCCAAGCCCAATTCATGCCTTTTATTCTTATTTCTTTATTTCTTTTTCTCTCAAGAAGATAATCAAGGGACACTCCCTTGGCGTGGTGACCAGTGGTGGCAATGTTACCCATAAGTACTTTCATGGAAATGAGAAGGCTAGCTCATGATGAGACCCCCTTTCTCTTGGCCATGCAACCAAGATCCACTACCCTGGCGTGGTAACCAACTGCTATTAGTGTCATACCGCTAGGTGCCCATGGACCTAATAGGATGGCTGGTGATGAGACCCCCTATCCTCTGACTAGGTATTGTTTTATTATTTTATGAGTCCCTCTTATTTATTGCTGAGAATCTTGTTACTTCTTTCTCAGGGATCCTTGGGTGAAGCATCTCGAGGTTTTATTTTTAGGATTTTATCTTTTTCCAGCTTTCTTTTACCTTCTGCGCCTTTAGCCCCTTCTTCACACAAGGCAAGGTGCAACCCTTAAATTATTGGCCAACCCAATTCCTGGACCAATGTAAAGGGATGGATGAGCGGGAAGTAATATGGAAAGTGGTAAGTATGACAGAAGCAAATGATGACTCTTCATGGATACCCCTAGATGAAACTCAAAACCTATGGGCATAGGCTTACTAGGGCATCCTGTCATTCCCCTTAGACATGGTCAAGTGGATAAGTATAAGATCCAAGCACCTGTTAGAAGCAAAAAAGAACCAGATGCACATATTCATAGGTTTTGAGGATTAGAGTTACACATACCATGATACCTGAACTCATCACTTCATGGAGAAAGAACCATCTCTGATACAGGACCAAGCCAAGGTGATGGATGTTGTTGTTGTTTCTTGACAAAGTGGAGATGCTAAAGGAAGAAAATATGGGCCCTCTAGGTCCATGCTCAAGTCAAACTAGCTCTCGGTACTCCATGTCTAGGACCTATGGGCCTCGATACACAATCTCCTAGTTATCCCTAAAAGTGGGGGATAAAAAAGACTTCCATGATGGTTTCGATGAATACCCATTCATGACATTGGAGACATTTCATTTTTGTGAATATTTCATGAAAAATATGCTTTCTGCATCATCAATGCCCAAACTTAAAGATTCAAGCTTGCAAGCTTTCAACATGGTCCTGCCAAATATCAATAAAGGTGAAGATGGAGAAACTATTTCAAAAAATTTACAGAAAATATATTCGGTTTCTAGATCTGGATCTGTAAGTGAACATATGCGTTATCTCATTATTCTTCTTGCAAAAGTGATTTGCAAGAGAAAAAAAACATATCAATGGCAGATTAACCACACTATTAAATTTGGGCTTCCACCTCTGAAACAACGTAACTGAAATTGAAATTTGCCTTTTTCTAATGGTACTTTTATCTTGATACTATTTTGTTTGGTAATTGAAATTCACCATTTGAAAATAGTTGGAATTTAACAATTTCAAAACTGTTAATTTCACCTTGATATTATTTTGTTTTGTAATTGAAATTAGCCTTTTTCTAATGATACTTTTATCTTGATACTATTTGTTTGGTCATTGAAATTCACCCTTTTCCATTAGTTGCAAAATTGTTTTTAAGATTTTTTTTTATAAAAAAATATGTATACTAGCATATCCACTTCATTAGATCAATAAATGCCTTTCGGGGTATATCAACCACATTTTGAAATGCAGCTGTGTTAGCAAACATGAAATAGTGATCAATTGAAATATATATCTTAAAAAATAAAATAACATAATAAAAAATAAAATCCAGGCGAAGAAAGTAGGTTTGACTCTAATTGTCTAACAAAAATTTAGCAAAGGCCACACCTTCAAACATTGGATATGCTCAATACTATGTGGAGTGTGCTCATTCTCTCCTTTAATAACATTGTATATGCTCAATACCACCATGTGAACTGTGTTCGTTATCTACTTTCCACTTCAGGTCATTTTTCCTTCCTTGCAAAAGTCTTGGAGCTGCACTATCATCACAGTTATATCATCCTTAGATTCTCTGGCTACCACTACTTCTACAAGATTTTTGCAAGCACATAGAAGACCTTCCCCATGCTTCTCCTTGAAGAAGAAAGGCCTGGAAATATCTACGACCTCCTAATTACTGACCACATCCCACATCCCATTTGATGCCAAAATTATAAACTCACAATCAGATAATATTTCAGTATTTGTGGTCTCTGGTTTAGCTGACATCAGTTTCTGGTTTATATATTTTGATGTGTAACTCTCAAATGACTTCGATTTGAATTTGAATCGGCTATTGGTATTCGTTCGCTGGGCTTTCTAACAAATAGTGAATCAATTAAGTAATTTTGAACTGAGTTGTTTGGATTTTTTAGCTGGAATTTGGCTATTTAAATCTGTACAAAATCATAATTTTTTGTTGTTTAAATTGCATTTTTGAATGCAAAAATGAATTCAACCTATTGGAAAACCCTTGAGACACCCAAATTATACAAAAATAACCACTAAAATCTGTAGATTCAAAAATCACTTGAAGAAACTTAAGTAGCATATCCCCTTAGAATATGGAGCACGAGGTCATTGGAATTCAATAAATTTCAATAAGTGTGTAAGACAAGTTTTGTGAGGGTTGAGGTGGATATGGGTAGGTCTAGAGTGGCGAGTTATGTTAAGGTTAGAAGGGTAGGTTTAGCCATGAGTTAGACTAAGCACTAGCTTGTGGTTTGTTGACATTAGCCTAAGCGTTATAGTGGTAGCTAGCTAGATTTGAACTTGGGCAAAGGCCTTACTTGGGTATTCCGGACCACTTACCAATTCCTCTAGTTTTTTTGTTTTTAAGACAAGTTTTGTGAGAAATTGTGAATTTGGTGTACATGGTGATATTTCATCAATATGTGTGAATGGTAAGGATTTTGGTTGAGTTTGTAGTAGTGAAGGTAGTATTGTATATCTCTTGAATACATTTACTATTTAATGGAGAGTTTGCATGACATTTTCTATCATTGTTATTAAAGAGAGGTGAAAAGAATGACCAATCAAGCAATTTGACTTAGAGGTCTTCATAGAATATGGAGTCAAAGAAATGTTTTCTCTCATAAAATATTGACATGTGTCATTGTGTATGGTCTCTTGATAATCAAGTTGATGATAGATCAATGGAATTAACAAATCTAGTAAGATTGATCTAGGCCTTTGTTCATGGTAATGTTTTAAATGACATTGATACTAGTAGTTTTTGGAACATGAATTTTTAACACTTTTTTTGGGACCTTCTCATGTGTTTTTAGAGGCTCTAATTTTCACTAGCTAGGAATATGACATAATATTCAAATTCTCTTTCCAATGAGAAAAATAATACACAAACATGGAGCAATGATCGAACATTATCAAACTAACATGGCTCCCCTTGTTTATGGATAACTTAGCTTTGTTCAACTCAATGTGCACACTCAATGCTCTATTTTATGTCTTCTTTAGGTCGCCATATTGTTTTTTTTTTATAGACTAAATCTAATGCCCAACCATTAGGTATTAAAAAATAAAAAACACTTGGGAAGGCCCTGTTGACGGGTGTAAATGACACACCATTAACTGGAAGGTCAAATCTGGACCAGGGTTGTCTAAATAACCCAAGCCATTTGGAGTGGAATGAACTAACAGGTTTAATGGCTCTGTTGGCCAACTAAAGTCCTAGAAATAAAGAAATGAAACTAACCTATACAGTTATGATACTAATAATGTAAGTTCAATAATTTATAAACGTCAAAAATAGAAGTATGGATATGTGCATATGCTTATATACATTACATATACAATCTTGCAAGATTTCAAGGATATCTTGCGAAATATTTTTTTTATTTGAAAATGTTTATGAAGTAGATAAAGAAAGCACATACATTTTATAATTTTCTGTTTAATATTTAAAATCTAAAGAACTAAAGGAAACACAGTTGAAATAAAAACAGATAAACAGGTAAATCTAGTTCAAACTGCTCCTATTTCATATATGAATAATTTGAATAAAAGAAAATACGAGTAAATTGATTTGCAGGTAATGAGTTTATGTCCCTACACAATTCAAGCTCCTAGCTGTACTTACTATGAGGGAAACCTATAATAGGATGGTGCTAACACTCCCAGAACCAACTCAAAGGTGTTTTGGAACAAGAATATAACAGTAAACACATAAAGATACATATATGATGATCTCATAATGATGAACACTTACAATAAAAGAAACTTTAATACAAAGCATTCATGTAATACATCATCCAATATCCAACATAAATCCACAATATTTAAATGAAATATTGATCATAGATATAATATAGGACAATAATTTAGAGACAGAATTATAGTGCTGAATAATATGAAATATCATATGCTGATAAGACTAAAGGTATATAAACATATTAACATTCCATAAGATAAAGGAAAAACATAATGGGAAAGTACCACACTGGTCTAAATCCAAGGAGTGAACAACTTTTCCTTATCAGTCTTGAAAGTCATATGTCCATAATGTGTCCAAAACAAAGATTCCTCTACTACTAAGAGTGAACAGTATTTAAACTAGTTCAAGATTCCAATGCTCTTATCATACAATATAGAGTTAAATCCACAAAAATCAGATAATATTACAAAAATAGTGAAACTAAAAACCACTCATGCATGAGTTGGTCTGTCAAAAATAAACCAAAGTTTTATAAACAAAAATAGGTAGAAAATATTTGAATAATTGAGCATATAATTCAAGGTGTTTGCTCCATGCAATCAACATCATAATCGTCCATATCCTGTAGATAACAAAACTGATTTGATATTCAGATAATGATATTAATTATTATTCAAAAGAGACTGGCTATAGAATCATAGATTATGTATCTATTTTTATTATTAGCAAATGAAATGAAATTAAATTTCTCTATTTCGATTTTTTATAACAAAATAGAATAAAATCAAAACAAAATCATTTTACCATTAAAAATTAGTAAAAGTAGGATCTGGTAGTTCGGAATTTATAATGGCTTTGAAACTGGTTGTGTTTTTTATTATGATATTCCTGGACTTCTTAGATATTTTTCTTTCCCTCTATGTGTGTGCCTTCAAATCAAGATTCTCTTGTTCTAGTAAGGTATTCCGAGTAGACAATCATTTCACCTGAGCTTGTAAGAGAAGAATATCTCTATAATAACGCTCTATCCAGTCGAGGCAACTATCACAGTGCATTGGGGAAATGGTAGACTGACGTGGAAAACAATCGACAACAGGTGCTTCATGTGTCATTGTGTTCTATTCTAGGTCGTGACCAATACCTGAAAAAATTTATTTTCCCTTGAGACAAGGGGGTAAATTAGACATGAAGTCATACTTCTCAACTTGGGTAACAACCTATTTCCTGGGGCACTGATTTTCTGGGTCTTCACGAGCCAAGAAATAGTCTATATCCCGATCTGAACACTGATCATCGATCTCGATTGGAACGATCAAGATCATATGATTACTCTTTTGATTTCTTAGTTTTCTATAAATCAAACGACCAACATTCTTATTCCTGAAATTTAAATCTGTGCTCTATGGTTTCTTTCCCTTCCAAAAATTCTTCACAATAGATTTATCATTATCGTTTAAGTTAGAGTTGTTCATAGGCACAGGATGATTCTTTTCTTTTAATTTGGTAATTACTTGTTCCAAAGATCTTCTAGGTGAAAAACTACATGGTAATTCTTTATCCACAGGGGTTTCATCAACAACAGAAACTGATTCAATAAATTCTGAGCCATCAATTGGATTAACGACCTAGATTTCAGTCACTGGTCTATCCAAATTAGGGTTTACAATTAAAAGAGGGTTGACTGTAGATTAAATGTCTCCCAATTGTCACCTATTTTCGACAAGTGATAAACCAACAAGATTTTAACGAGTCCGTGGTGAAACAGACTCGAATTGATACCCTGTCGTTTAAAGTGATTAGACATTTTATAAAGACTCATCAACAGGTAAAAATGCATATCCAACTCAAAACCTATGAAATTCATAAGAAAACAGATGTGGTATAGAAAAACCAGCCCATATCGGCCTTCACAAGTGACAAACTATTTCAGAATTAAAAGGCAACTGTGCCATCCAGGTTTTAGCAAAGCAATGTGAATACCTTTTGTACATCAAGTGGATTTGCGGGAAACCATGAATAAACTCCATGGTATGTCCTCCATATTTGCATTCTTAAACCACCTCTCGCCTTTTAAAGGGAGTCCTATTTCCCTGCTCATGAAATCCTCTGTCAATTTCAACTGTACATCACCGACCTTCGCCCTAAAACCATAAAACGTTTGTGCAAAATATTTTGCAACCTGGAGATTATATCCTTCAAAATTCTTGAGGAACACATCCCATCCATGGGCCTTCAGGTCATCAATAGAGTCATCATGGGATAGCAGATCTTGGCATCCGTTCGGCTTGATACGAACCACAGGTTCCATTACCACAGTGACAAGGATACAATAGATATCACAAGGGGTAGGTTTAGTTTTCCAACGGATGAGCAACAAAGACAGGTCTAAGAGAACTGTAATGGCATGGAAAATCGCAAGGTTTGGGGACTGTCATAACTCGAACAGAATGATTAGGGAAAATGAAAACAAAGGGCTCATAAAACTACAAACCATTTCTCACAATGAGTGCCAAACCCTCCATAGTACAAAACTACATACGCATAATGAATGATCTCATTAATATTTCAGGCCAGTAAGGTGAATTAAAAACATAGGTAAAACATGCCTGTAGCTATTGATATGAAAAATTCACTCATGAAATTATATCAGCTGTTAACCAATGTTTTTGTGCATTCAAACAATTCATGAATTAAATCAACAATAAACTATAGAACCAATGAAGTCACGGGACCCATAATTAATAAACATTTCAATAGTGTATTAATCAATAAGTTCATAAGTCTTGAGTTTAAACCATGCATGGTTTCCTTCTAAAACGATATTTATAAGGTAAAAGATTATGAAACCAAGACAAGTTTTATGTTTGAATTCATGCTTACAATCATGAATTAAAAATAAAACAAACGAAAATGCAAATGGAAAAACTCAATAAGGTAAACTTAACCCAATCATTGCCTCGAAAATCAAAAACATAAACATTTACAAATAGAAGTTGATGGAAGCTACATAAAGGTATAGTCTCTTTTGATCGTGATAAGTATCGAAAATCATGTGTGGCTGCCAACAATGGCGACATACTGGGCAAAACAGTTATCTCTACATCACCAGAAAATTCATGTTAGGGTGAACAAATGAAATGAATTTTTTAGAAATAGTTAACAACAGGTCAAGCATACTGATCATAAATCAGAAAATAACACATTTTAGCATCATATGTATTTATGTCTAAAACTATGTCATCCGGTATCTAACTTAGATTACGAGTGTAGCGATTGTTTATGCAGTTGACTTCGATACTGTTGACAGGGCCACTGCTTCCAACAGGCGTCGACAGCCATGGCATGGATGCCATTTGAACCACTCTAGTACCTCTATCATGTCCAAGAGTCATCCATTTATGATATGAGACATATTTTCACTTTGATCAAATTGAAAAACAGAATTGAGGATATTCTTAAACCCAACATTGCTTCGCTGCCAGCAGGCCTATTCAGTACCCCGACGAAGTTTCCTTGGTATCATGCATGCATTTACCTGCTTCTAGTAGACCTGTTCAGCGTCTCGACGAGTTTACATACATTTCCCACACATTACCATGCTTTCAACCCTCTAGAATTTGCTTATAATTTGCAGAACTTAATAATATTCAAGAGGGGGGGGTGATATTGAAAATCTTGTAGTTTGAAAAAAAAATGATCTTTTACCAATTATTCTTCTGTTTTGATGACCTTCATAATGATTTGGACACATAAATTTTGGTTAGGAAACCATCTTGAGGATAGGAAGGTACAGTTGAGTTGTTTTTCTCAAAACAAGGACATCGTTAGAAGTTTATTAATGACAATCATGTCTACTTGTAATTTCAATGAGAAACTAGAAACACTGATTTGAACGGAAATTCACTTCTGCTGATTTGAGTTTTAGCACTTACTGCTCAACTGCTTGGGAGGTTATCAACCACCTCTAATGAATGAAAATTCTGATTCCCTTCCACAAATGAGATGGTGACTCAGACATAATTATTTAGAAAACAAATCAAAATCAAGCAAAATGAAAAGAACCAAAAAAAAATAAAAAATAAAAAATAAAAATATTTACAAAAGAGTGGAACATAAATCATCAGGTGAAATACCTCTTGAGGTCCTAGCCATTCACTGGGAAAGTGTCTTTCTTTCCCTCGAAATTATGTAGACAGAAAGAGTTGGGACCCAATTTTTCAGAAATTCCAAATGGTCCTAGCCACAAATTCTTGAACTTGGTGTGTTCCCCCTTACCCTCATGGGATTTATCCCATTTGAGAACCAGATCTCTGAAATCAAAATTCTTGTTTGAATATGAATTTGAATCAAGATAGATTTTTACAATTTGCTGGTGTTGATCCAATTTCTTCTTTGCCTATGTTCTCACTTCCTCTAGTTTTAATAAGGCATTTATTCGATTTTCTAGAGGAGGGCACTCCTCTTCTTGAACTTTCTGCGACAATTGCAGGGAAGGAAGTAAGACATGCAGGGGAAGAATGTATTCTTTTTCGTAAACAAGGAAGAAAGGGGAATTACCAAAATAAGATTTTGGTGTTACCCTATCATCCTAGAGTGCATTATATAGTGCATAGTGCCAGTTCTTGTGATTKTCTGAAACTGTTCTTTTCATAATCTTGATTAAATTTTTATTCGTCGATTCTGCTAAACCATTTCCTTGAGTATAGTAGCTTGCAAAATACTTCAGTTTAATCCATTTTTCCAGAGAAAAAACGTTCATATCAAGGGATAGAAAGTAAGAGGCGTTATAAAAAACCAGACATTTGGGAATGCTGAATCGAGTGGTGATATGAGAGTTCAGAAAAGACACTACCTGATTTGTTTTTACCACTTTTAAAGGTAYAGCTTCAGACCATCTTGTAAAATAGTCTATTGTTGTAAGGATATACTTTTGATACTGAGAAGAAGAGGGATTAGTCGGTCCTATGATTTCTAAGCCCCATTGCTGAAAAGGTGCATCTACAGTAACAAGATGCAAAGGGAAAGTCACCTTTTTCACCCGTCCTGCAACCTTTTGGTAGATTATGCATTTGTGGGACATCGTGTGGGAATCTTAAAACAAGGTAGGACAATAGTACCCAACTCTTAACACTTTGTGGGTAGTGGTATCTCCACCGAAGTGACCACTGACTTCACCTGCATGAAGTTCATATAACACTTTTTCTGACTCTTCCTTTTCCAAACAACATAGAAAAACACCATCAAAGTTCTTTCGAAATAATACATCATTTATTAACTAGAAAGATGCAGATTTAATCCTAAGTGCTATTTTGTTCTTAGGATCAATATTGTAGGGAGCATATCCATGTGTCAAATAAAATCTAATGTTCTCATACCAAGAATTAGCAATAGCTTGTGCACAATTGATCTGTTTTTCGTTATGCCGATTCACAGTTAAGGTGTTTATTTGAATTTCTTGTTCTTCAACTGAATTAGCCACTAGTTTACACAGGCCTTGACCTCTAACAATTTGTGCAAGGGTTATTTCAAGGTCATATTCCTATAGTGACGTCATCCAATTTTCCCTTTTCTCACCCAATTCTTTTTGAACTAACATATTTCTTACAGCTGGGTAAGGAACAATAACATTGTTTCTGGATTTCAATAGGTAAGACCGGAAGTGTTTCACTACTTTGAAAACAACATATGCCTGCTAGTCTACTAATGGATAGTTAAGCTCTACTCCTTTAAAATATGAACTCATTAAGGCAATGGGTATCTCATTGCTTTCAACATTTTTCTGTGTAAGCACAACAACATAAGATCGGTCAGATGCAAAAGTGTAAAGAGTGAAATCCTGAGAAAAGTCAGGACTCATCAAGGAAGGGGATTCTATTATTTTTTTTCTAATTGAATCAAAATCCTAACTTTAATGTGATCCCCAATGATACAAAACATCCTTTTTAATTAAATTTTGTAACGGTCTAACCATTTCTGAGAAGCTTGGGATAAACCTTTTGACGAAAATAGTCTTGCCCAAAAAGGACTGTATGGATTTTTTGGAAGAAGGAGGGGGAAGTTTAGCAATATCTTGGGTTATTTCAAGGTCAATAATCATTTTGTCCTTAGACACTATAAACCCAATTGGTTTTCCTTACTCTACTGCAAAGACCGATTTCTTAGGGTTGAGAGATATGACGAACTTGTGGCATTGTTCTAGGACAACCTTAACGTGAGATATGTGATATTTCTTGTTTTTAGAGAAGATGGTGACATCGTCAAGATAGAACAAAACTAACTAGTTAATGAGGCCATGAAAAGCGATGTCCATTGCTCTATGGAAAGTGGAACCAATGTTTATCAGTCCAAAAGGCATTTTCCTATAGGCATAAGTGCCCCATGGGGTACTAAAGGTGGTTTTAAGCTGGTCTGGGACCTAGATGTATCCCGAAAAACCATATAGAAGAGATAGTCTTTCAGAACTAGACACTTGTTGTAAAATTTGTTTGATTGGAGGCACGAGGTAGTTGTCTTTATCAGATGCTCGATTTAAGTTTC
>JASDQU010735637.1:219138-248256 GCA_032191745.1 Picea mariana | reverse complement strand
AAATTAATTTGTGAGATGCAAATTAAAAGATAACTTTATGATTAAAGTGAGGGTGAGTGAAGAGACACCAAATCTCAGCCACCCATCTAATCTAATCTCAACCGTTAGATTAGAAAACTCCTCACCTTCCCTCATGAGGTTGATTAAGGCAAGTGGGCACACCCATTCTTGGGTAAGTGGAAGCAATCTTGTTGAGAGAGCAAGAGACTCTTGGTGAGATGCCAAGAGGCTCTTGGTGAGATGCCAAGAGAAATAAAGAAGAAAAGAGACTCTTGGTGAGATGCCAAGAGGTTCTTGGTGAGATGCCAAGAACAAGAAGTTTGATAAATCTTGGTGAGATGCCAAGAGCAAAGAAGAAGAAGCAGAAGAAATCTTGGTGAGAGGCCAAGAGGCTCTTGGTGAGATGCCAAGAGAAAGAGGAGCTGAAGCATTCTTATTGAGAGAACAAGAGGAGCTGAAGCATTCTTGTTGAGAGAACAAGAGGAGCTCAAGAATTCTTGTTGAGAGAACAAGAGAGAGCAAGAGAGAGGTTGAGCTGAGAAAAGAGACAACATTTGCCAAAGGAGAGAACGCATCCCAAAGCAAATAGAAGTACGGATTTCAGAAAACAAGGAAGAACAGGCCATACCGTATGGATTTGTGGAGGTCATACAGCATGTAATGTGCACAGAAATTGAGGAGGACAACAGCTGCAATTTCTGAGAGTATTGGCATGCATTCCAAGGCTGCCATACAACATTTGTTGGCACAGAAATTGAGGTAACTGCTGCAATATATTTCTGAGTGTATTTCTGTACAGTCCGTACAATCTTAGCAGAGTTTTGGCACAAATTTCGTGACAGTCCGTACATCATTAATTGCCGTACTGTTGTACGAATTTCTGGTTCAGAAATTGAGGAGCAAAGCTACAGGAATGTCCAGATAAGTTTGTGTAAATATCTGAAGATGAAAACGCTGTAAAAGAATTTCTCAGAAGCTCATAAATAATACAAATCCCTCTCTAACTGGTTTTCCCCTTGTGGGTTTTTCCAGGGTCGAAGTTAGACCAAAAATATTTGTGTCTAATATTTTCTGAGTTTTGCATATTGCTGATATTTAATTTCTGGGTTGAAAACAATGTTCATAATCCTCATGTTTTAGTTCTGAAATTTATTTTCTGTTCAGAAATTTATTTTCTGTTAAGTGTTTTAGATGCTGAAACACCGCTGTAGCTTATGCTGAAACACCGCTGTAGTATATGCTGAAACACAGTGCTGAGTATATGCTGAAACACCAGGCTGTAGCATATGCTGATGCTGAAACACCGCTGTGAGCAGATGCTGAAACACCAGGCTGTAGCATATGTTGATGTTGAAACACGGTTGTGAAGTGAAATGCTTTGTCTGTGGAAAAATTGGACATAAATCCTATGAGTGTCTAGATAGGAAGAAATATGGTGGTGAAACTCACATTACCGAATCTCAAGGATGGAATATTGAGGCAGAATATGCTGAGGGTGGAAGATCTTTGATGATGAGAAAATTTCTCTTGAAGCCAGAGAAAGAGACAAAGAACCGAGCCCAAAGAAACAGTCTGTTTCAGACTGCTTGCAAAACTAAAGACAGGGTATGCAAGGTCATAGTGGATAGTGGTAGTACAGACAATCTCGTATCTACAGAGATGGTAGAAAATCTAGAGCTGGAGACTGTTGTACATCTAAGCCCATACAGAGTTTCGTGGCTACGAAAAGGACATCTGGTAAATGTCACCAAACAATGTTTAGTTGAATTTAAGATAGGAGGATATAAAGATGAAACATTATGTGATGTCATTCCCATGGATGCTTGTCATCTATTGCTGGGTAGACCGTGGAAATATGATAGAAACGTGATTCATGATGGGAGAAAGAACACGTACACCCTGGAGAAAAATGGTAGGACTCACATGTTGCTACCGATTAAGGATAAAGAGGTGAAAACATAGACAAGAAACACTATACTTCTCATGAGTGGGAAGGAAATTCTTAATGAGGTTAAGAAGAAGGAAGACACACAATTTATTGTGGTTAGGAAGCCCAAAATTGTCTTAGCCAACACGAGAATAGATGATTTACTAGAAGAAATCCAGGAGTTGCTGGGAGAGTTTGCTGATATAGTAGTGGACGAACTACCTTGTTTGTTGCCACCTATCAGGAGTATAAGCCATCATATTGATCTTATACCTGGAGCCAGTTTTCCAAACAAAGAACCATATTGGTTGACGCCATAGGAAAATGAAGAAGTTAAGAGACAGGTCCAGGACTTAATGAATAAAGGATTGTTTCGAGAAAGCTTGAGTCCATGCGCTGTTCCGATAGTGCTTAGCCCAAAGAAATATGGAGGCTAGAGAATGTGTACAGACTCAAGGGTAATCAATAATATTACCATTAGATACATATTTCCATTACCAAGGATGGACAACTTGATGGATTGCTTGAGTGGAGCAAGATTTTTTTCAAAGATTGATTTGAAAAGTGGATATCATCAAATTCAAATGAGAGAAGGTGATGAATGGAAGACAACATTCAAGATGAATGAGGGGCTGTATGAATGGCTTGTCATGTCATTTGGCTTAATGAATGCACTCRGTACTTTCATGAGATTGACGAATGAAGTCCTAAAGGATTTCATAGGGAAACTTGTCATTGTATATCTTGATGATATATTTATTTTCAACAAAACAGAAGCAGAACACTTAAAGCATTTATCTACAGTGATGAGAAGATTACAGCAAGAGAAATTGCTGATTAATATGAAGAAATTATCATTTATGAGGACATAACTTATTTATTTGGGTTTTGTTATCTCTACAAATGAGTTGAAGATGGATCTAGAAAAGGTAAATGCAATTAAGAATTGGCCATCACCGAAAAGTGTGTTTGAAGTTCGAATCTTCCATGGTTTGGCAAGTTTCTATAGGAAATTCATCCGAAACTTCAGTGGAATTAGCGCACCGATGATGGATACGGTGAAGAAAAGACATAAAAAATTTCACTAGACAAAGGAAGCAAAGAAGAGTTTCAATCTGTTGAAGAAGAAGATCACTGAGCAACCAATTCTAGTTTTGCCAGATTTTAGCAAGACATTCCAGGTCAAGTGTGACATGAGTGGATTTGCAATTGGAGCGGTCTTGAGCCAAGATGACAGGCCGGTCACATATTTCAGTGAAAAACTGAATGAAGTGAAGGTTAAGTACTCCACATATGACAAGGAATTCTATGCAGTCATACAAGCATTGAAGAAATGGAGACACTATTTGGTTCCTAAGGAGATTTTTTTGTACAGTGATAATCATGCTTTACAATTCATGACTCAACAGGAGAAGTTGAACCAAAAGCATGCTAAATGGGTTGAATTCATGAAAATTTTTACTTTTGTGATTAAGCATATTTCTGGAACTGTTAACAAAGTTGCTGATGCTTTGAGTAGGAAATGTTTACTTATGCAGGAATTTAGAGTCAAGACTTTGGGTTTTGATAACCTCAAAGAAATGTACAGGGATGATCTAGATTTTAAAGAGGCATATGAGGCATTTGAGAATCCAATTCTCAGGGACAGAAGCCAATGGATTGAATACATGATCTAGGATGGATTATTGCTCAGGGGAAATCAGCTATGTATTCCAAAATGCTCCATGAGGGAGAATCTGCTAAAGGAAAAACACAGTGGAGGATTGGCTGGACACTTTGGTCATGACAAGATGTTCTCAAAGTTGAATGGATCATATTTTTGGCTAGGGATGAGGACAAATGTTAATAAATTTGTGGACAGGTGCAAAATTTGTCAGCACACAAAGGGGAAAAGACAGAACACAAGGTTATACCAAACATTACCCATACTAGAAAGGCCATGGGACACAGTGAGCATGGATTTCATATTGGGACTACCAAGTACACAAAGGGGATATGATTCAATCTTTGTGGTAGTTGACAGATTTTCAAAAATGACACATTTCATACCATGCCAGAAAACCAGTGACGCAACTCATATTGCGAACCTGTTTTTCAAGGAAGTCGTCAGACTTCACGGCTTGCCAAGGAGTATCATTTCTGATCGAGACACCAAGTTTGTAGGACATTTCTGGAGGACTTTATGGAAGAAGCTAGGAACAAGTTTTTCTTTTAGCTCAACATATCATCCTTAGACGGATGGACAGACAAAATTTGTGAACAGGAGCTTGGGAGATTTGTTGAGGAGATTAGTGACTAAACACCACAGTTAATGGGATCACATTCTGCCATAGGTGAAATTTTCTTACAATGATTCACTCAATAGAAGCATAGGGAAGATTCCATTCCAGATTGTATATGGAATGCAGCCAAGAGGAGTTTCTGAATTGAAATATGCAAAACAAGATGAATTCAGGAGTGCTAATGCAGAGGACTTTGCAGAAGGAATGAAGGAGCTTCACAACCAAATCAAGGAGTGATTGTAGAGTTCAAGTAAAGAATACAAGCAGAGAGCAGATCAACACAAGCAAGAACTTCAATTTGAATTTGGTGATCTGATTCTTGCACATCTGAGAAAGGAGAGGTTCCCAAGGGGAACGTATAACAAACTGAAGATGAAAAAGACTGGACCGTGCAAGGTCATAAGGAAATTTGGGGAAAACGCATATGAGATTGAATTACCCGATGGGGTCAGAATCTCATCGATATTCAATGTTATGGATTTGTACCCTTACAAAGATGAATAAGAAGGAGAAGAGGAGGAACATAAAGAGGTCTAACGGACAAAACAAATGCTTGTAGCTGAAAAGCCACATATGGAAAGAATAATTGATAAGAGGATCAACAGAAAGACCAGAAGGAAAGAGTATTTTGAATACATGGTCAAATGGAAAGGACATCCAGTTGAAGATGCCAGTTGGGAGGATGAAGTAGAAATTCATAGGCATGGACAGACCATGCAAGAGATCATGAACAGGAGTTCATGAGAATTTTCAAGCGAGGGAGTATGATGCAGGAGCATTGTACAAAGCCAAAGCACGCTCCTAGACAAAGGAACAACTAGACGCACAGATGGGAAAAAGGAGCACGTTTTTATGAAAACATTTTAAATTTTGAAATTTGAAGCATTAATGTAATAAGTTAAAGGAAGCGTACTTACACTTACGTCTAGATGTTGTAAACAGATCTGGAGAGATTACTCTCATCTACCAGATGTATTAGACATTTAAGTCTATTAATGAAAGTAGGTATATTTGAATTCATAGATTAGACAGTGTAGAGAGTAGGAGGGAAAACATATATAGACACCCTCACCCTTGTATCATTGTAACATTATTATTATTCAGACTTTCATAAGCTGGAGAGATGTAGCAAAGAGTTGTAGAGAAGAACCCATGTACAAGAGCACTTGAGTTAATATATGAAGCTTTGACTCAAATTTCATGGTGTTATGATGCTTACTGTTTACATTTGTTGAATGGTATACTTACAATTGATTTATTTCTCTGTTTATGCATTTTTTCAATGCTGTGTTGAATGTATGAAGTTATAGAGAGGAGAAGAATGAGTTTCAATTGTTTCTCATCCTGAGAGTTCCTGCAAGGAGTGTAGTGGAACGTCCTTAAGGTGTGCATTGACGAGGGTCTGAGTTTATCTCAGAAAGCTCAGGAGAGATACCGTTGTTCTCATAACCCGCAGAAGTGCAGGTGAAGCACAGAGCCATGCAAGGTGTGCACAGGATGGTTGAAATCTTAGAACTTATCAACCAAGGGGAGAGTTGAAGGACTACTATTGCAAAGAGTGCACAGAGTCGAGGACTCAAATAACCAGAGTTTATTTGAAAGATTGCCGCAAGGAGTGCGAGCAGGGTCTCTTTTGAGAGACTTGAGTTTGCAAATGAAAGCTCAGGAGGTTCAACACCTTTGAAGTGTTCAAAGGAATACAGGAAGTGAAATCATCATGCAGAAGTTAAGTTCAAAAGGACACCGAGTTAGTATTGGCTAGGGATTCATTGAAGAGTGAATTGAGTGGTCAAAATTCTCTGTGGAGAACTCGCAAAGTCGCAGGGACCGTAGGATCTAGAGAAGATGCAAGGTGGATAAGGGTTGGATGAACCCATCACTTTAGTATTAAGAATCAATGTGGACTGTTGATCGTGAGCTGTTTGAGCTGTCAGATCATTTTGGGGATTCAGGATTTGTAAGTCTAGAGTGAAAGCCAAAATCCTTGGTCACTCTAAAACCCAAATCGCGAAAAAGATTGAAAAGGGTGAAATTTCGGTATTTCGGGGTTCAGCATACCGAAAATCTCGATGACAAGGAACCGGGACCTTAACATTGAAAATCCTGAAGTTTTTAAACATGACGTGCCTTCGGTGTGAAACATTGGCATTTTGGCATATCGGGATTCGACATTTCAGAACCCATGATGACAAGGAGTCGGGAAACAGTAGAGTGAAAATCCCAAAGTTGCGAAATGCGACAGGATTTTGGCGTGGAATTTCAAGATTTCGGCATTTCGGGGTTCGGGAAGTAGAGGGGACAAGTGATTTTTGGAAACGAGAGTTTCAAACCCTCGGTACATGAAATCCTGAAAAAGGGTCTCTATTTTGGAATTCAAAAATTGGCGCGGCAAGTGAGTTGGAATTGAGAATCACGAACTCCTGGTACGCAGAGTCCCAAAAAGCCATCGATCATGCATTCCATGGGATGTTGAGTGATTTCATCATTCCAACATTTCGAAATTCGGGGAGTCATAAGGTAAGGGGAATGATTGTTGGGTCGTTCACTCAAGTCCCGAAAAGCCGAATTTAGTGGGAATCAGGTGGCATTTGTTCATTGCATTGGAGTAGTCAACCTTTGTTGACATTTCACATTTCAACATTTTCCAAGTGCAGTGGAATACATCGAGACTCTCCAACTCCCGAAACCCGAAGTCCTTTGTGGCTTGAACAAAGGGTTTTGATTAACCCTCAGCGTGGTTGTAGGGAAGATCCTGAGTAGATTTTGGCTCGAGGGCAGGGGTTCTACGTCAATAATCATCGATATCTTGTAGATAACAAAACCGATTTGATATTCAGATAATGATATTAATTATTATTCAAAAGAGAATGGTTACATAATCACAGATTTTGTAGCTAGTCTTATTATTAGCAAATGAAATGAAATCAAATTTCTCTATTTTGATTTTTTATAAAAAAATAGAATAAAATAAAAACAAAATTGTTTTACCATTAGAAATTAATAAAGGTAGAATCTGATAGTTGGGAATTTATAATGGCTTTGAAACTGGTTGTGTTTTTTATTATGATATTCCCGGACTTCTTGGATCTTTTTTTTCCCTCTTTGTGTGTGCCTTAATCAAGATTATCTTGTTCAAATAGGGTATTCCGAGTATCTAAGCATTTCACCTGAGCCTGTAAGAGAGAAATATCTCTATAATAACGCTCTATCTAGTCGAGGCAGCTATCACAGTGCATTGGGGAAATGACAGACTGATGTGGAAAACAATCGACAATGGGTGCTTCATGTCTCACTGTGGTTTGTTCTAGGTCGTGATCAATACTTTAAAAACCTTATTTTCCCTTGAGACAAGGTGGTAAATTAGACATGAAGTCATACTTCTCAACCTGGGTAACAACCTCTTTCCTAGGGAACTGATTTTCTGGGTCTTCATGAGCCAAGAAATCGTCTTTCTCCCGATATGAACACTGATCATCGATCTCGATCGGATCGATCGAGATCATATGATTACTCTTTCGATTTATTAATTTTCTAGAAATCAAACGACCAACATTCTTATTCCTGAAATTTAAATCCATGCTCTGTGGTTTCTTTCCCTTATGAAAATTCTTCACGATAGATTTATCATTATCGTTTAAATTAGAGTCGTTCATAAGAACAAGATGATCATTTTCTTTTAATTTGGTAATTACATGTTCCAAATATATTCTAGGTGAAAAACTACATGGTAATTCTTTATCCATAGGGGTTTCATCAACAACAGAAACCGGTTCAATAAATTCTGATCCATCAATTGAATTAATGACCTGGATTTTAGTCACTGGTCTGTCCAAATTAGGGTTTACAATTAAAAGAGGGCTGACTATAGTGTCGACCTGGGTGAAGCCATTTCTGCTCAGAAAGGTCTGCCAATTGTCACCTATTTTCGACAAGTGATAAACCAACAAGATTTTAATGATTCCATGGTGAAACAAACTTGATTTGATACCCTATCTCTTAAAGCACTTAAATATTTTGTAAATACTCATAAACAGGTAAAAAGGCATATCCAACTCAAACCCTATGAAATTCATAAGCAAACAGATGTGGTATAGAAAAACTATCCCATATTGGCCTTCACAAGTGACAAACTATTTCAGAATTAAAAGGAGACTGTGCCATCTAGGTTTTAGCAAAGCAATGGGAATACCTTTTGTACAACAAGTGTATTTGTGGGAAACCATGAATAAAATCCATGGGATGTCCTCCATATTTTCATTCTTAAACCACCTCTCACCCTTTAAAGGGAGTCCTGTTACCCTGCTCATGAAATCCTCTGTTAATTTCAATTGTACATCACCGACCTTGGCCCTAAACCCGTCTAAAGCTTGTGCAAAATATTTTGAAACCTGGAGATTATAGCCTTCAAACTTCTTGAGGAACACATCCCATCCACGAGCCTTCAGGTCGTCAATAGTGTCATCATGGGATAACAGAGCTTGGAATCCATTTGGCTCGATATGAACCATAGGTGCCATTACCACGGTGACAAGGATTCAACAGATATCACAAGGGGTAGGTTTAGGTTTCCAATGAATGAGCAATGGAGACAGGTCTAAGTGAACTGTGATGGTATGAAAAATCACAAGGTTTGGGGACTGTCATAACTCAAACATAATGGTTAGGGAAAATGAAAACAAAGGGCTCAAAAAACTACAAACCATTTCTCACAATGAGTGCCAAACCCTCCACAGTACAAAACCCCATACGCATAATGAATGATCTCATTAATATTTTTGGCCAGTAAGGTGAATTGAAAACATACGTGCAACATGCTTGTACCTATTGATATGAATGTTGATATGACAAATTCACTCATGAAATTATATCAGCTGTTAACCAACATTTTTGTGCATTCAAACAATTCATGAATTAAATAAACAATAAACTATAGAACCAATGTCACAGGACCCATAATTAATAAAGATTTCGATAGTGTATTAATCAATAAGTTCATAAGTCTTGAGTTTAAACCATGCATGGGTGCCTTCTAAAACGATATTTCTAAGGTAAAAGATTATGAAACCAAGCCAAGTTTTATGTTTAAATTCATGCTTACAGTCATGAATTAAAAATAAAACAAACAAAAATGAAAATGGAAAAAGCTCAATTAGGTAAACTTAACCCAATCATCACCTTGAAACTCAGAAACATAAACATTTACAAATAGAAGGTGATGGCAGCTACATAAAGGTATAGCCTCTTTTGATTTTGATAAGTATCGAAAATCATGTGTGGCTACCAACAGGCCCCCAAAAATGTGTTGAAAGTTCATGACTTGAAAATTACCAGGATTAAATTAAGGGACACTAGAGAGCCTAGCAAAGTCTCCTTGGCCAAACTTCTTTGGACATCATTGTGAAATCCATTGCAATTTTCCAAGGGAAATTGACCTCTATTTCTGATTATAAGGAAATAATGTATGAATACTATAGCACTGGTTTGGACAAAAACGAGGTCAAAGAACTCAACATTTCAAAACAACAAATATTGTCTATTTTTAGGAATCCTAGAAATGGACAAGAACTACCATTGACCAAGAAACACATCTCCATTGACTAGTGCATCCATCCCTAGATTAGTCAAAACTGGATGGATAGGTGGTATATGGTTTTTTATAAACCTCCTTGCAATAACATAGAGATGCGCTTATATTTTATGAGAAAATTATGGGTTGAGTTTATTTGGGTAACCATGTCAACTACTTTGACATTGATGAATGTCAAGGGGTGGGTCGAGGGTACACACATGATCGAGAGATTTCCAGGTGCAACCTTGTGTTAGGTCCTTGTCGCGTCAGGAGAAGGCCTGAACCCCCTACCCAACATCCTCCTATTACAGAGATCTTGCAACAAGTACAACTAGCCATTTCATTATTGACTCGTAGCTTAGTGCAACACAATAACATTGTTGCACTATCTCGGTAGGAGGTGCTTGCTAGTGACATTAATAGAGGGGTTGGAGCTTCAACATGCACATGAGAGTATAGTGGAGAGATGATGCATGGAAATGGAATTCGTCCATGTAAACCTCACAGATGATCGATCTACAGGAAGACATGATATGGGCCTATAGAGCCCAGTGGACAATATAGCTTCATGGAGGAGGTTAGTATCTTATCCCTCTCTATGTTCTTCATCGTTATATATTTATTTTGTATTTTGTGTATTTATATCGATATTGTAATGTATGTTGTTTTGCAATTGTTACGTCTGAGAATTAGACCCTCTACATCGATGGATGCATCAATGCCTATCCCCACCACTGATGCAACAATAGAGGCAGCCTATTCATTGGGTGCACCCCATGCACATGTATGTACCACATTTGATAAATTCACCATAGTCATTTCTTTATTTTATGGCATCCTCAAATCTTTAATTTTCTTGTGTTTCTATAGGATTTGGGAGTAGGTGATGTCGGGGAATGTCCATCTGGGATGGGAAGGTCACTTGCATCACATGTATCATTGTAGAGTCAAATATCGTATAATTCTCAAATTGTTTGTGTTTATGCTTTTGAATTTTAGTATTTGTTGTACTAATAGTTCAATTTTATTAATATGCATGTAGATTGCATATATATTTGCTAGCTATAGTACTATTGCACTCCCTGGGCACTTGGGAATTCCTTATGGTTTACCTTTCTCTAGGCCTAGGGAGTTGCAATCACTTGTACAACCTGTGAGGGTCCATCGCATCTCACCCTCAACATCAGTCCTATTTCATGCATCCTTAGTGAATTCACAAGCAGGGAACCCATTCGCACCACATGTATGCCACCCACCCCGACCATTGTCTCCATTGGCCCCATCGATCGAGATTTCCATAATAGAGGTTGTCTTGAAGTAGGTTGTACAACCTAGTGGTCCATCTTCTAGTGAATCTCCATCGAGGCCTGAGATATTCATAGTGAGATAATGCATTGATGATAATTTTTTATGTTTCATAAATTTGATTTTACGCATACTTGTTTAATTTTCTTGACTTGATCCTTGTAACTGATGCAGAGTGGCATCAAAAAGAGATTGGGGTCGTAGAGGAGGGTAACAACCTCATGAATGACAACAACATATGCAATGATTTGTCTTAGGTTAAATTACAAAGTATCATTTTGTATGTCTATTAATTCATTGAGGAAAAAAACTTATAACACTGTTTATTATTTGTGTAGTCTCTAGAGCGTCGAAGCACACCCATACATAGAACCTCTTGAGGTGCTTCCTTGAGAAAGAGAATAAATATATATTTCTAGGATGCTCCTGAGAAGAAAGATATATTTCCAGGATTCTCTTGAGGGATTCTCCTGTGTAATATATTCTCCTTTAATAACCATCCACCCAATCATAAATTCAATGCCTTAAGAGTATGTTACTGATCGCATGAGGGAATGCTTTCCCTCTAAGCTTAGTTCCAGCCAATAATCATTGCCCCATTCATTATATCTTGGGGAAACCACTACGTATATGTGCCCTACAAAAAATGGAGTGCCAAAATGTGAGTCCATTAAATGAACAAAGAATAAAACATTGATGCTAGTTATTCAAAATTTAATAGAAGGATTCAATGAACCTAACAGTATGAGATCTGAGACATTATCATAATCTCCTGAAATACTTGATTGGCCTACCTCCAACTCGAATAATTTCATAGTTATACATTTACCAATGGCGATTGATACACGATCCCATCTATCAACCTAGTCTGTCGATTCACAATCGTCCCATTCATTACTACTACATGAACTACATAATTAAGAGAGTTTTATCCATATTTCAACTATTGCATTTTCTGATGTTCTAACTAAATGGAATCCATGAGTTCTCTGGATTTTTTTTCATTTATACCACTGTGATCGATCTACATCGACACCTTCCAAAAATATCTATGTACATGTCGTTTCCTGTGTGATTGGTATTCATGGGTTTCTATTCCCTCTCCCATTACCGAAGAACACCATTCAACAATGGATTTCGCATATTGAATGAGGGATGTAGTTGTGAACTTTATTTATTGCATGAATAACACTCTTTTTATGGATGCACCTGCTCCATCATGCTCCTCTTTCCCATGCCCAGACTCATAATAGTTCCAAATGTGTGGTAGCTTTAGTTTTTTATGAAAAATACACAACCATTGAAATACATGAGCATTTYTGAACTGGCCTATGCAACTATCTGACTAAATACAATGTTGATCCATCTATATTCTCTTCTCCTTAAGGTGATTGTAGAACAAATGAAAACAATGTTGTACCTAGGCTAAGTCATGGCACCGATCATCGCTTATGTAGAAGTGATAATCTTTCAATATAATTYTGTTTTGTTCATTACTATTTGATCCATGCATGTATGTGATAAGGACCATTATGCTGACCTTCTTTGAGTGATAATATTGGCTTTGAGTCTCATTTTACGGTTGAAGGGTGTAGTTCTCAACAAAATCAACCACTAATAACACAATACCAACACGAAATGTATCTCTGCATATTCTAAAATGCTCGTCCTACCATCGAGCCACATGGACATGTTGAACATAATATTGCGTCTTTTCGACGAAGTCCTTCATGAAGTCACAAACTCATACATGGGAATCAACCAATTGCATCTTTGTTATTTCCTATCCTCCATCAATATCATATGTGACATATTTAAAGCTTTGAAAGGTAACGTCCTTTCTCCCCAATTCATACTCATCGCTTACATGTATGAAATTTCTAAGTAATGTCATTCCATCCCACTTGGGGCATGTCCCATACAAGAATTCTTTTTGATAAAATGTAAAACCCTCTGGCCTTGTACACAAGATGTTGTGAATAAAGTCTCTAGATGAGGACAACGAAAATATAACTGAGCATTCCTGCAAAAGGGTGTTATGCAAAACATTATATATATAGATATATGTGTGTGTGTGTGTGTGTGTGGGTGTCATATTAATAAACATACTCAATGTGATATCTACAACAACATGTGTTATGAATCGTGTTTATTTGAACATACCAAGGCTTCCATTTATGGAAAGATATTTGTCCCAATCTAAGTGCACTATGAACTTCTTTGAATCCCTCATACAATTCCACCCGTGTAATGTCAAGAAAGTGTTTAATATGGGGTTCACGGTCCCTATATTGCCTTATCAATTTTAATACATTTTTTTGGTTGGAGGAAGGCCTAGTGTTCTCATGCCAAAAATCATGAACTAGTCCCTTAACCACTACAATTAACTTCATTTCAAAACAAGGTATCCTACCAGTGATGACCCACAAATATGTTGGTCCACCTGTGTCGAGGCTATCTCATCAATGAGAATAATTTCTAAGTGTTTTGACATTGTATTTCAAGAGGTGAGAGGTTTGTTGTAGAAAATGATGTTTTCTTGTAATCTTGCTAACAATTGATTGTGACAAGACACGTCGAGAAGCATTGCAGTCTTTAGAACGAGATTTATTACCAATTATTTGAAAAGCATCTACAAGGTTTCTAACAATATGATGACTTTTTTCTACACTTTTGACTGTTTTAATGCCTAAAATTCTCCTAATAGCAGTCAAACTTCTAGATTTTAACAAAGCTAAAAATAATTGACATTTAGAAGCATTGGATTTTGGTTCAAAATATTCTTTAATGATTTTATAAGAGTGATAACAAATAGTACGGTTAGGTAACTTACTTTCAAGTGATGCTAGACCAATTTTTAGAGGCTTTGATTCCCACTAGCTAGACATCTAACTTAGTCTTTAAATTTTTTTTCCAATGAGCTAAATAAGACCTAAACATGGAGCAATGAGAAAATATTATGATCAAAATGAGAAGGCTCCCTTTTTTAATGAATAGCTTAGTTGTGTTCAACTCAATGTGCACACTCAATGCTCAATTTTAGGTCTTCTTTAGCTGGTCAGAATTTTTTTTTTATAGACTAATTTTGATGTCTAACCAATAGGGAACTATTAACACATGAGAATCCACTAAATAAGCCTAGAAGCATCATGTAGGTTCTATGTAGGTTTCAAAATATTAAACCTAGCTTTAAGTCTAATAAGTGTGGAGATACTAATAAAGAAGTGAGATAGAACCATATTGTAGAGGATGATAGAAAACCATAATATTTCATAGCTTCATTGTAAACTTTACATAGTACTTTGTATTGTGTAATTTAATCTTCATTATAGAACACAAATGACACAATCCTTCAATCTTTGATTGTTTTTCTACACTAAATTTTCATCACAAATAATTTTTGACAATGTGCATAATTTTTCTATTTTATTTATACTTTCATGCCATAATAGTTAAATTATCTCAATATGTGTTTTTATTATTATTAAAACATAAAAAAATTGAAAAAAAACACCCATGCAAACCTAAACATAATCTCACTATTTTGATGAAACACCTATTAAAATCTCCAACACTCATTAAATAATCTATTATTCAAATATTTTGTTTCCAAAAAATATGTTTTATATTTAAAAATACTTACAAAGTAGTAACTAAATAATTTGTCCTTAAAAGCTTAAAATTATTTTAATCGTTTTTGTTATTACAATATTGTAAATATGAATTCAATCTCATTTATATGTAATCCATAAACACTCTTACATAATAATCATAAATTATTTTTTTCAAAATTTTCAATTCTATATTTATGATTATATTAAACTTTACTTTTATTTTTATTCGATTATGCATGTGTACATCTATTGAAAAGAGACACAATAAATAAATAGTTGAGATTTCACCAATTAACTTTTCATGACAAAACATGTCCCTTCATCATTAAAAAGGATAATTAGGGTTATTAACATAATAGTAATTTATCAAGTTATTATTCTTAAAGTTTTTACTTTGAGTGACCCAAGTTTAAGGTTTTTTACTGCTTTTGTTTTGAGGTTTTTACTATGTTTAGGGTTTTCCCTTCATCATTAAAAAGGATAATTAGGGTTATTAACATAATAGTAATTTATCAAGTTATTATTCTTAAAGTTTTTACTCTGAGTGACCCAAGTTTAAGGTTTTTTACTGCTTTTGTTTTGAGGTTTTTACTATGTTTAGGGTTTTTTACTATTTTTAAGGTTTTTAGGATTTTTACTACTATCTTTTTAGTTTTTTTTACTAATTTACAAAGTGTCTTCATTTTTCGTTTTCAATAGTAAAAGAGTAATAAATTCTTCATAGTGCATACTAATTCATTTTTGTATTTCTTGAAATGCTAGGCTAAATGTATCGATCCATTACCGAGGGAATTGTAACGACTCTTTATGGTGCATGCTTTGTTTATAGTGTGTGCAAATTCCTTCTGGTATTTCATGAAATGCTAAGCTGAATGAAGCACAAGAGTTCAAGTTCCTATTTCCAAGAAAACTCAACACATGAGTGTTGGAAATATTTAATTACAAGTCGGTGAGATCTTCACGTCTCCACTGATTTGTCTGCCAGTCATTATGTCAGTAGTTTGTTAGTAAAATGAAATGTCAGTCAGAAAGTATGACAATTTGTAAGATCAAATTCACACATTTAATCAAAATTCCGTCGGCAAGCAGGAAGCTATAAATGGAGACGATCTCTATCTTCTCGGGTTGAGTTAAGTGGTTGAAGTGTCTTTCGAATTAATTAAAGTATTTATTGTTGATTCGGTCTTAGCTTTTGTAGGAAGTCTCAGTCGGATTCCATATAAGTTTGATTCATTTTAGTTAGTCGATGATTCAAGAGGATGCTGAAGAGAAGCAATTGATGGATAGAGAAGAATCAAAGAGGCAGAGAGAACCAACAACAACTGAAGAGTTGACAGAAGAAGTCATTAGAGTCGAAGCTCATATTTGTCATTGTATCTTGTATTCGTGCACATCGTCAAAGTAAATTAATATCAAACATTTTTGTATTGACAAAGTTTTTGTCTTATTTATGAGTTTATGTGCTAAGCATAGCACCGTGTTATTCTTCATTCATAAATCATTTCATTAAGTGAGTATATTCACAACAAGCATCAAACTGAGCAGTCTGTTCACTACGCATTGGTCTTAAGAACTCTGTAGCGTAGCCAGTTTGGTGCACAATATTTGAAACCGCGTTGAGCAGAGTAGAATGCATGCACTGTTGATCCACCGTATCTTCACTTCAAATTGGTATCAAAGCAGGTTCTATCATAACAAGTTTGTTAGAGCAGAAACTTTGTTGAATGTGAAATATGGATTCTACCTCAAACCTACAACCTCCCACTTTTATAGGCAAGAACTATGAGATGTGGTCCTTGATCATGAAAGCTTTGTTCCTAGGTCAAGATGTATGGGAAATAGTTGATAATGGTTATGTTGAACCAGTACATCAGGCAACATATAATGCTCTCACACAAGCTGAGAAATATGTCTTGAAATATCAAAGAAAGAAGGATGGAAGGGCGTTGTTTTACATACATCAAGCCATGCATGAGAGAATACTTCCAAGAGTTGCATCAAAAAATAAAGCCAAGGAAGCATGGGACACATTACAAACCTCTTATCAGGGTATGGACAAAGGAAAGAATGAAAAACTGCAGATTATTAGAAGAGATTTTGAAACCATGTCAATGAAAGACTCAGACACAGTAGATTCATTCTACACCCACATCATTGGACTGATAAATCAGAGTAAATATCACGGTGAAACCATAGAGTAATTAAAATTTGTTGAGGAGTTTCTTAGAAGTCTTCCTCCTAAGTTTGATAGCCTTGTTGTGACCCTAGAAGAAGGAAAATAATTGAGTCAGTTTAGTCTAGATGAACTGCAAGCTTCCCTCATCAATCATGAACACATATTGAATAGGTAAAATATGTCATTAGAGAATTCATTTTCCACGTAGTCATCTATAATCTGTTGAAGACGAAGGGGGAGAGATAATTCTCAAGGTAGAGGAAGAAGTTCTGACATAAGTGAATGCAGTAGAAATCCTAGAAATGCTGGTGGAAGAGGTCAAAACCCAAGTACCAGCCAGTCAAGTTGTCAAAGAACTAAAAAATCAAAGATCCAATGCCATTACTATAAAAAACATGGACATTATGCATATGAGTGTAGAAAGAGACAGTATAATCAGAACAAACAAAGTCAAGATCAGTCACACAATGCAAATAACCAAACACACCCTATGTTTATGGTGAGCATTGTAGCTATGCCTATTACTATAGAAATGCCCAATATAGTGTCACCAGTGGAATGCAATGTTTCTCAAGAAAGTCCTTGTGACATATGGTACTTAGATTCAGGCTGCAGTAACCACATGACAAGAAAAATAAAACTGTTTTCTAATTTGGATGAGTCAGTCCAAACTAAGGTTACACCTAGAACATATATCCAAGTCACTGTCTTAGGAAAAGGTAGTATAAAAATTTTAACACGACAAAGATAGAAAAAGTCACGTCTGATGTATATTATGTTTCTGGTCTAAAGCATAATTTGATGAGCACAATACAACTGTTGAAAAAAGGATACATAATCTACATGGAAGATAATCACTGTGTGATCATGGATAAATGCCCAAGCAATCTACTTATTGCTAAAATCCATATGACAAGTAACATGATGTTCCCATTGACATTAAAGCCAACAAAGAAGAAGAATACAACGCTAGTTTTTGATAAAGGAAAAAGTGAACAGTTAGACACTACATTTACAACAGAAAGTGCACTCATTTCTAATGAAGAAAATTGTGTGCACAGTATCAAGAAAGGAGAAAATGGCATAGAGATGAAGGAAACATTCCAATTTGAAATACTGGTTGATTCCTGATTATGGAATTTCAGATTTGGACATTTGAAATTTGGAGGATTGAAGCTGATGCACACAAAGGATATGGTAAAAGGCTTACCATTGATTGAAAAACCAGAAATAATATGTGAAGGTTGCATATTTGGAAAGAAGAACAGAGAATCATTTCGAGTTGGCAGGTCTTACAAAGAAAGAGATCCATTGGAAATAGTACACTGAAACATTTGTGGACCAATGCAAACTCCATCTATAGGAGGAGGTACTTATTTTCTAACATTCATTGATGATTTCTCAAGAAATACATGGATTTATTTCCTAAAGCATAAATCTGACGCATTGAGTTGTTTTCAGTAGTTTAAATCACGTGTGGAGAAACATAGTGGTTTTTACATCAAGTGTCTATGAACGGATAGAGGAGGAGAATACATTTCAAGAGAATTTCATAAATTTTGTAAAGTTCATGGCATCTACAGGCAATTTACCGCGCGATACACACCACAACAAAATGGTGTCGTAGAAAGAAAGAACATAACCATCATGGAAATGGTGCAAAGTATGTTGACAACCAAACATTTTTCAAATGAGTATTTGGATGAGGTAGTATAAAATTCAGTGTACATATTAAATAGATGTTCGACAAAGAGTGTGAATAATAGAGCTCCTCAGGAAGCCTGGACATGATCAAAGCATAATGTGGCACACTTAAAAGTTTTTGGTTGCGTCACATACGCACATGTTCGAGATACTGAGAAGGAAGTTGGACAAAAAAGGACAAGAATGTATATTTGTTGGGTATTCTGAAGATATAAAATGATACAAGTTGTATGACCCTGTCGCAAGAAAAGTCATAATCAACCACGATATTCACTTTGTGGAGAATGAAGCATGGGATGGAACCATAGAAAACACAGGAAAAATCACTGATGCAATGGAGCATGATGATAGAGAAGATGAAGTGGTTCAAACACCATGCACATGTTAGTGTGCAGTTCCGTCTACACCTAACACTGGGACACAAATCACCGCGTAGAGTACTACAATAAGAAAAGAAGGTGCACCGTCTACACCTAGAGCGCAACAAACACCAACAAGCAGTCCAAGCATTTCTACATATCCATATCCAACTTTAGCAAGTTTGTTACCAAGAAATACAATAAGTCTGCACGACATCTATAATGAAGACGTAAAAAATTCATTTTCAATTTTTTCTCTATTTTCACAAATAGATGATCCATTAACCTTTGAAGAAGTAGTTAAAGAGGATGTATGGGCACAAGCCATGGATGACGAAATCAGATCCATAGAGAAAAATCAAACATGGAATCTGGTTGATGTACCTAAAGATAAGGATGTGATAAGTGTCAAGTGGATTTATAAAACCAAGCAATATGCAGAAGGAAATGTACATAGTTACAAGGAAAGATTAGTGGCAAGAGGCTTTACAAAACAACTTGGAATTGATTACAATGAAACATTTGCTCCATTGGCGTGCATGTACACAGTTAGAACCGTGTTAGCTATTGTCGCGCAGTACAAATGGCCAGTTTATCAGATGGATGTAAAGTCAACATTCTTGAATAGAAACTTAGAAGAAGAAGTATATGTGTTATGAGGTTCCAGGACAAGAAGAAAAAGTATACAGATTGATGAAAGAACTGTATGATTTAATACAAGCTCCAAGATCTTGGTGCAATCGCATTGATTCCTATCTCACACAGAACGAATTTCAGAGAAGTGAAAATGAAGTAACATTTTACATCAAATCAAATCAACAAGGTAATGTGTTAATTGTTTGTTTATATGTGGATGATTTGATATTTACAGGTGATTTTGGCATAGAAGAATTCAATATAGTCATGAAGGATCAATTTGAAATGACTGATTTGGGACTTATGAGATATTTTCTAGGAATAGTGAATTCAAAAGCAACACCAATACCTGTCATAACATGGTTGAAGCTAAGTAAGGAAGAAAAAGGGTCCAAGGTGGATCCCACGCTATTTAAAATACTAGTATTAGGTCTTATGTATCTAACAATGAAAAGACCTGACATTATGTATGGAGTGAAGCTAATTTGAAGGTTCATGGAAACTCTAAAAGATTTACATTGGAAAGTAGGAAAGAGAATCTTGAGATATGTGAATGGAGCAAAAGATTTTGGCATCAAGTACTCCACTTCAGAAGATTTCAAACTCACTAGATACACTGATAGTGATTGTGGAGGCAACATCGATGATAGGAAAAGTACCTCTGGGTACACATTTTATTTTGGAACAGGTATGGTATCATGGGCATCAAGGAAGCAACCCATAGTGACACTTTATTTAACAAAAGCAGAGTACATTGCACCTACAAGCGCAACTTATCAAGCAATTTGGATGAGAAGGATGTTAAAATATTTTTTCCAGGAACAATAGGAACCACCAACAGTTTTCTGTGACAACAATTCAGCCATCATGTTATCAAAGAATCAAGTGTTTCACAAGAAAACCAAGCACATTGATACATGATATCATCTTATTAGAAAATTGGTGAATAATAAAGAGATCTGTTTAGAATTTTGCAGGTCAAAAGAATAGATTGCAGAAACTTTTAAAAAGGCTTTAGAAAGAGATGCATTTTAGCATCTGTGTAGTAGTCTGGGAGTCTGCATAGTAACAGATGAGTGACAGTAAAATGAAAAATCAAATTTTTGATGTAATTTTCCTTTGTAATCCCACCTACTTATAATTAAGGGGGGGTGTTGGAAATATGTAATTACAAGCTAGTGAGATCTTCACGTGTCTGCCAATTTGTCTGTCAGTCATTATGTCAGAGTCAGCCAAAATGTCAATCATACAGTGTGATAGTGTGTAAGTGAAAAGTCACACATTTACTCAAAAGTCAGTCGGCAAGAATGAAGTTATAAATGGAGTGGATCTCTATCTTCTTGGGTTGAGTTAAGTGGTTGAAGTGTCATTCGAATTAATGACATTCTTCAGTCTTTATTGTTGAGTCGGTGTTATCTTCTGTAGGAAGTCTCAGTGGGAGTCCATATAAGTATGAGATGTTTTAGTTAGTCGATGATGTGAGAGGATGTTGAAGAGAAGCAATTGATGGATAGAGAATAAAAAGAGAGGTAGAGAGAACCAACAACACCTGAGGAGTTGACAAAAGAAGTCATTAGAGCCGAAGCTCATCTCTGTCATTGTATTTTGTATTTTTTCACAATGTCGAAGTAAATTAATATCAAGCATTCTTTTATTGACAAAGTTTTTGTCTTATTTATGAGGTTATGTGCTAATAATAGCACTATGTTATTCCATGTTCATAAATCATTTCATTAAGTGTGTGTATTCACAACGCACAACAAATTCAATAGTCTGTTCACTGCGCAATGGTCTTAAGAAATCTGTAGCGTAGCCTGTTTGGTGTGCAGTATTTGAAACTGCGTTGAGAATAGTAGACTACGCGCATTGTTGATCCATTAGATCTTCACTTCAATGAGAACAATCATACCCAATATTTATTTCAAGGGCGAAGATGTAGTAACTGATCAGGATTAAGGGAGAGAAGGTTTTGAAGGTACTGCCGGACAATTTACTACCTTCAGATCCTTCGTTGTCACATAAGGAATTGATCAAGCTAAGAACTGATGTAGTTTCAATGAAGAACACTGGGAATACTATTATTCAAAAATCCACGAGAGACAGAATTGAACCACAAATCTCTTTTTATTTTAACGGAAAAATAATTCATATTTGAAGGAAGGAGCTCAGGATTCAAGTTCGTTTGTGGTAGTTGCATCACATTTTTTGAAATGCGTAATGGAATATCGTAATGTCCCAGGTAATGTTAAATAAGACTTGCATGATGGTTTCGATGAATACCCATTCATGACATTGGAGGCATTTCATTCTTGTGAAGATTTCATGAATAATATCCTTTCTGCATCATCAATGCCCAAACTTAAAGATTCAAGCTTGCAAGATTTCAACATGGTCGTACCAAATATCAATGAAGGTGAAGATGGAAAATATCTTTCAAAATTTTTACAAAAAATATATTTGGTTTCTAGATCTAAGTGAACATATGTGTTATCTCATTATTCTTCTTGCAAAAGCAATTTGCAAGAGAAAAGAAACATATCAGAGGCGGATTAACCACACTGTCAAAGTTGGGCTTCCACCTCTGAAACAACATAACGATTAGGTATATACCAATATGTGGAGACAATGTAATGATTTCTCTGTAAACTTTCACATAATTGTCGCAAACTCGGGGCTGGTGAATGTCGAAAGGTTTCAGCTGGTAAAATTCCCAACACAGTAAAAATATGACACATAGTTAAAGAAAACCCTAATTAACACTAGGCCCATGAAAATTCGTGGTTCAGTAAATAATCGATAGAATTCACATTACACTAGCTAGAAATGAAGAATATGAAAGGGTTGGAATTAAGTTTGCTAATCATTTGAACGTGGCAATTAGATGGTCACACAGTAAGTTTTTGATCATATTAAGTAAATGCTAAAAAGTAATCAGGTTAACTGATGCCCTAAAAAATACAAGAAAGTTATGAAAATGAGATTTCATTCATTGATTTGGAAGGATGACCAAGAATATGCCATCATCTTCCATTGATAACCATACGATTGGAATTTATGGTTAAAAGATGATTACATGTGCCCATTTCCAATAGGTGTACGCTTTTCGGCGTAATAAATAATAGTAAATCAAACTTTCACATAATAAATAATAGTAAACCACTTTTTGATAGGGTGGGATTTTATTTTATTTTTTAAACTATATTGAATTAAAATAGTTGGAATCTACAAGCTCCAACAATTTCAAAACTGGTAATTTCATCTTCATCCTATTTTTTTTGTAATTGGAATTAGCCTTTTTTAGGTGTTACTTTTATCTTGATACTATTTTGTTTGGTAATTGAAATTCACCCTTTCTCACTAGCTCACAAATATTTTTAAGAATTTATTTTATTAAAAAAACCTGTATATTAACAAATCCATTTTATTAGATGGATAGTGTATAGTGAATCCATTTTATTAGATGGATAGTGTATAGTGAATCTGATAAATATCACCATCACTTAACCATTTTAGACATTTTTTTTATTGAAATGTTATTCGTCTTTTTTTCCTTCTAAAATATGAATGACGATGATTAAATATAAACCACTTTTTTAAATGTGGTTGTGCTAGTTTAAACTATATTGAATTGAAAATAGTTGGAATTTAACAATTTCAAAACTGTTAATTTCACCTTGATATTATTTTTTTTTGTAATTGAAATTGTCCTTATGGTACTTTTATCTTGATACTATTTTGTTTGGTAATTGAAATTCACCCTTTGAAAATAGTTGGAATTTAACAATTTCAAAAGTGGTAATTTCACCTTGATATTATTTTGTTTTGTAATTGAAATTAGCTTCTTTTTTTTTTCTTTTGATGGCACTTTTATCTTGATACTATTTTGTTTGGTAATTGAAATTCACTCTGTTAGCACTCTTTGAATTTTGTCTCGCTGATAGACAAATGACAGAGGTAACTGTTTCAACCTATTTTAGAGTTGGACACTGGCCTGCTCAACTCAGAGAGGGCTCTTTCGTGTCACTTGATATTTCTTTGGGAATCAATGACTAGATTTAGTTTGTTTTGGGGGTTTTTATAAAGTTTGCTGGCAAAGAAGGGGAGGGACTCTTAGGGCTATGGATTCAAAATTCTGAAAGTGAAGGAAAACAATGATTGGCTGGTAGAACTCTCCAGAGTATAAAGGCCAAATAAGACAATGAATCTGAGTTGTTAATTGAGTTTAAGCAGGGTGTAAGAAGAAAGAGAAAACAAATAATTACATCAGAGAATTACTAAAATGAATTCTGAATTAGTTAAGAGGAAATTCACACAGTTTAAATTGCTTAAGCTGAGAGCATCACAAGATGAATTTTGAGCTTTTAATTATCTAATTTAAATAGAATACAATGCAAATCGAAATAAAAAACATAGGAAATTCATACAATGAGAGAAGACAAAACTCATATCACCACCATTAGAATCTGTTCATAGAGACTTCAAAAGCTTCTTTGTATGTGTTCAATTTAGCTCCAGAAAATTACAATGTAGTTCAAAACAACTAAGAAGGTTCCCTTGCACTTTTGCCAAAATTAATTCATTTGGAGCCTCTAACACTTATACAATTCGAGTTCCTTCAGTGCACAATCGATTACAATAACTGAAATTAAATGTTTCATCTTCTTCCCCAAAATAGAAACAATTACAAATATAACATGACACATTTTAACCAATCTCCTCTTTTTTAGAAGAAAAAATAGGCTGCAAAATGCCACATGTAATTATCAAACCGTAACATCTATGTAAAATATGAGAATGGTTTTTGTAGATAAGATCGTTCTGAAGAAAAACCTCTCTCGGTTTCTTGAAATTCATCTCCAGCTGGCCAGAATGTGTCACAAAAACATGTCTCGAACAGGAAATCATAACAGAAAAACATGGCTCCAAGATTCCCTCGAATTTCCCAATCCATGACACTTGTGTGAAAAATGAACAAGGTTAATGTTCTAGGGTCCATGCTTGACAATAACCTCCTTTGGATTTTGAAAAATCATTCTGGTTCATTCGGAAATTGTCTTGTAAGTCTCAAATGCTACAGAAATTGACTGCCACATCCTCTTTGAAATGTCACTTGTGCTTTTTCCAAATCTAATTTTATTTATCCATATTTTCCTTAAATATTTGGGAACAATATATTTGAATAAAAATAATTCTCAAATATTTTTTATCCTTTAAAATTAAATTTCCATAATTTAATTCATGCCCATGGTTTTGAAAAACCATTTATTACTTGCTTCACATGGTTTTGGAAACCATGTCTTGTTTTGCCCAATTTACCATTTCACTGTAAAAAAACATTTATTGTTACCATTTCACTAACTGTTTCATGCTTTTTCCAATTTATCGTTTCACTGTGAAAACCATTTACTGGTTTCTTTCCCATGGTTTTGAAAACCATGTTTTGTTTACCATCTTTGGTAAAACATTTTAATCTTCTTCTTTTACTTCTATAAAACCTTTGGATAAAAAATTATTCAAGTCTTCCTTTCACGTGCATCTTCACATATAATTCTTTTCCATGGAAATAAACATTACTCTCTTTAATTTGTAAAGTTTGAATTTTACCTCTGTAAAACCTTTTCACCATGAGGAAGAATTTCATTTATTGGAAATTCTTTGCCCCCTATATTCACCACTTAAAAACATGTGTCCAATCACCAAAACCACAGTTTGCCCACCTTCACATAATTAACTTGCGCTGCTAATTCTCCCCCAATATGTATGTGCACCCTCCATCCACCCTTTGACTTTTCCACATTATACATTGAGATTCATGCCCATGATTTGAGGTGATGCCATAAATCAAATATTGGATCAAATATTAATATAAATATTTTAATATAAATATTTTAATATAAAAATATTTATATTATTAATAATAAACCATTTTTCTATTTTCTAAGGATTTTGGGCATATGAGGCTTATCAGATGACTTTGTGAATAGAATAAGGGTGCTTAATAAAAGGAATATTTTTTATTTTCAAGGAGAATATGAAAATAAAGATAAAAAATGAATGAAGTGATGGAAGTAGGGATTTAGATAAATATTTAGGCTAGGTATAGGTTTGACATATTTACCAAATTTTTGACTCATATAGGACATGATTATTTTGGATGATGTGAAAGATTTAGGTGATGAGAGAAAGGTTTTAAACTTTGAGTGAAAAGATAACACAAGGACAAGATACTTTGGGAAAACCATTAATTACACAAATTTAAAAAAAAAATCTTATACTAGCATATCCAATGCTTCATTAGACCAATAGATGCCTTTAGGAGTATATCAGCCACATTTTTAAATATGGTTGTGTTAGTAAATATGAAATAGTGATAAATTGAAATATATATCTTAAAAACAAAATAACATAATAAAATTGAAAAATAAAATCCACGCGAAGAAAGTAGGTTTGACTCTAATTGTCTAACAAAATTTTGGCAGCCACACCTTCGAACGTTGGATATGCTCAATACCATGTGGAGTGTGTTCGTTCTCTCCTTTAGTAATATTGGATCTGCTCAATACCACCATGTGAACTGTGTTCGTTCTCTACTTTCCTTCCTTGCAAAAGTCTTGGAGCTGCACTATCATCACAGTTATATCGTCCTTAGATTCTCTGGCTACCGCTACTTCTACAAGATTTTTGCAAGAACCTAGAACACCTTCCCCATGCTTCTCCTCGAAGCAGAAAGGCCTGGCAATATCCACGGCCTCCTGATTACTAACCACATCCCACATCCCATCGGATGCCAAAATTATAAACTCACAATCAGATGATATTTCTATGATTGTGGTCTCTGGTTCAGCTGACATCAATTTTTTCATAAAGCCATCGCCTATTTCCCTTGATACAGCCACCGGTCCAACTCGCGAATTGCCACTGCAATCAGTCACATATCCACCCAATTTCTCTATGCGTTTTCTCTCGTCCTCCCTCCCGGGTTTGTGATCACATGTCAGGGCTTCGGCTTCGGCTTCACTACAATCTCCATCTCTAGTTCTTCTACTAATAACTGCACGTGAATCCCCAGCATTGGAAACCACTAAGTTTCCATCTATAATGAGAGCAGTTACAGAAGTACTCCCACCAAAAACGCACTGCTTCAAAAACTCCTCATCCGTTCTCAAACACCCAGCTCTAACTGCCTGCTCAAGGTTCTTCTTATTAATAAGATAATGTTTATTAACAATGTCAATGTCCGATCCTGCAGCTATTTCTAATTGTTCTCTCATTGGCTGAAGCAGGGTGTTCAAAATATTGTGTCCAATATTTTCAGCTGCAAAATCTGCTGCTTTCCAACCGCCATGACCATCAAATACACGAAAAAATTAGGTCTTTACCTTCCTGAATTCAGAATTGGATTCTTCAGCTGGAAGAAGAATATTGACAGTCATGGCCTTGCGAGCGTCCTCCATTAATTTTCCTCTCCGAGAACCCTTTTTGGATGAAACAGCATAATGGAAACCCTCTGTATTGATTTCTTGGAAGCTCCACGGTCATTTACGATGGCAATTTAAATCTGTACAAAATCATAAATTTTCTGCTATTTAAATTGTATTTTTGAATGCAAAAATGGATTCAACTTGTTAAAAAACTCCTGGAGTACTTGAATTATACAAAAATAACCACTAAAATCTGGAGACTCAACAATCACATGCTTGAAGTAGAATATCCCCTTAGAATATGGAGCAAGATGTCATTGGAATTCAATAAAATTCAATAAGTGGGTAAGACAAGTTTTATGAGGATTGAGGTGGAGATGGGTGGGAGGTAGGTCTTGTACTCTTCTTACCTAAAGTCAAATCTCTAGAGTGGTGAGATATTATAAGGTTTGAAGGGTAGGTTCAACCATGAGTTGGACTAAGCACTAGCTTGTGGGTTGTTGGCATTAGCCTAAAAGTTATAGTGGTAGCTAGCTAGATTTGAACCTAGACAAAAGTCTGACTTAGGTATTCCAACTACTTACCAATTCCTCTAGTTTTTTTTTTGATAAGACAAGTTTTGTGAGAAATTGTGAATTTGATGTACATGGTGATATTTAATCAATATGTATGAATGATAAGCGTGTTGGTTGAGTTTGTAGTAGTGAAGGTAGTATTGTATATCTCTTGAATACATTTACTATTTAATGGAGAGTTTGCATGACGTTTTCTATCATTGTTATTAAAGAGAGGTCAAAAGAATAAAGCAATCAAGCAATTTGATTTAGAGGTCTTCATAGAATATGGAGTCAAAAAAATGTTCTTACTCATAAAAGATTGACATGTGTCATTGTGTATGGTCTCTTAATAATCAAGTTGATGATATATCAATGGAATTAACAAATCTAGTAAGATTGATCTAGGCCTTTATTCATGGTCATATTTTAAACGACATTAATACTAGTAGTTTTTGGAATATGATTTTTTAACACATTTTTTGGGCCTTTCCATGTGTTTTTAGATTCTAATTCTTATTAGCTAAGATTATTACTTAATCTTCAAATTCTCTTTTCAATGAACAAAATAAGAACTAAACATGGAGCAATGATCGATCATTATCGAATTAACATGGCTCCCCTTGTTTATGGATAACTTAGCTTTGTTCAACTCAATGCTTTATTTTATGTCTTCTTTAGATTGTGAGAAAGAAAATTTTTAGACTAAATCTAATGCCCAATCATTAGGTATTCAAACCTCAAAAACACTTGGGAAGGCTCCAAAAAATGTGTTGAAAGTTCAGGACTTGAAAATTACCAGGATCAAGATTATTTCTAGGATGATCCTGGATGAGTTTAGTTAGATGATTTGATCTACTATATATGGGAGTATTACTTATCTTCATGTGTTAATGCTAAGTTCTAAATGTGTTGGTTGAACTTGAACATAATTACCAACGAATTCTTGTTTTTTGAGGGGTCAAGTTTTTTACCTCGTTTTTAAAAATGGTGCTACTGGTAGCACCCCCCTCCATTTTTAGGTAGTTTTTTGATAGTTTAAATTTTTTGATACATAAAGTTTCCACTTTGTTTTTTTAAATGCTCGTTTTTTCATTTATTTTCAAAATTTTCAATTTTTTTTTTCTCAACTATGTTTTTTCATCTATTTTCAAACTTTTCTATTTTACTTTTACTTTTATTTTTATTCAATCGTGTTTTTAATCATATTTCCATGCTTCATCCAATGTTAAAAATGTTGTACACCATTTATTTTTTTGAAATTAAGAATTTTCATATAATTATCCATCCTTAATTAAGTTATAGTTCCATACATTTTAAATATAGTGGAAAATAACAATTTTAACACTTTTTTTTACCTTCAATATTTTTAAATATTTAGAAAAAAATATAATTCATTTTTTTTGGATCAATTAAAAACTAAAATAAATAAGAAAACAAATAGATTTGGAATTTAAAAAACAAGAACATTTAAAAAAAAATTATATGAGAAAAAACCATTGAAAAAAAATCTAAAAATCTAAAGAGGAAAAGAAAACCATAAAATTATATATATATATAGAGAGAGAAAG
>JASDQU010735637.1:171028-218546 GCA_032191745.1 Picea mariana | reverse complement strand
CCCCCAGCGAGCCTAACACAAGTCCCGTTCATATTATAACATAGTTATAATATAACATTGTTATATTATAACTATGTTATAATATAACTATGTTATATTATAACATTTTTACATTATTAACATATTATAAAAAAAAATTATAAAAATTTGTAGCTTAGGTAAATTTAATGTTTTTGTTAATTTTGTTTTATTTTAGATGTTTTTTTTTTAATTTTATTGAATTTTGATTATTTTTCAGTGTTTTTTTCTAATTTAATTTTTTTTTTAAAGTTTGAAGGGATTTTTGGCTCTTCTTTTTAAAAAAAATAAGGTATTTGTCAGAAGAACCACAGTGTTATTGACAGCTTGTCGTCGACGTTTCAGATCCATAATAGGATCCATCTTCAGGACAAAAAAGCCTGAGAAAAATAGTAAGAGAAGAGCCTTTAATAAATAGTGATGAGGCGGGTGAAAAAACTACGGTCGGTTAAGTGAAACCCTCGTTTTTAGGAGAATTTTTCTCAAAAGATAATAAAAAGTGGTTTAATTAAGTTTTTATATGTTAATTGTAGGTTAGATTTAGGGTTGACCAGAGGTTTTAGTATTAATTTTATGTTGATTAAAGGCTAAATTAAGGTTAAAAAATGAGGTAAATCGTAGTTTTGAGGAAGTTCATATAATCTTAAGTTAATTTTATTAATGTTATGTTAATTATAGGTTAAAGTAATGAGGTAAACCCTAGGTTTTAGGAAGTTAGTGTTATTAATATTAATCTTAAGTTAGTTTGACTAATTATAGGCTAATTTTAGGTTCATATTCTTAATATTAAATTATTTTATGTTCAAAAAGGCTAAATTTAACTATATTAATATTAATACATGTTAATTATGGGTTAAAATAAGGTTAATAAAATAGACTAAAATTAAATTCGAATTATTAATGCTAAATTATTTTATGTTAAAAAAGGCTATATGGTAAATGGTGTTAATCATATTAATATATGTTAATTATAGGTTAACAAAAAGGGGTGGCATTAATACTATTATTAATATTAATCTTCTTGTTCATTATAGGTTTTATTAGTATCATATGAGTGGTAGAAAACTATATGCAGGAACCACTTAGGTTGGTCTTAGAGTTAGTTTAATTTTTCCTTGGTATTATGTTGGTTGAGGTTACGTTAGTTTAATAGTAAAAAGGTAATAATAATAATGTTATTAAAGTAAGTTAAAGGGATTATTAGGTTTAAGGTCGGTTTAGAAGATTAGGTTAAGTCAAGAAAAAAGAGGGTGTTAATCATATTAATATATGTTAATGTTAATAAAAGGGTGGCATTAATATAATTAATAATATTAATCTTCTTGTTAATTATAGGTTTTATTAATATCATATCAGTGGTAGAAGATTATACGCAGGAAACACTTAGGTTGGTCTTAGAATTAGTTCAATTTTACATTGGTATTATGTTGGTTAAGGTTACGTTAGTTTAATAGTAAAAGGTAGTAATAAAAAGTTATTAAAGTACGTCAAAGGGATTATTAGGTTTAAGGTCGGTTTAGAAGATTAGGTTAAGTCAAGAAAAGGAAAAAATAGGGTGTAAGTACTAGAGATAAGAGTGTAAGGTTAATAATGTTTTCTTTCCCGAATGAGCGGGATCCAACTGTCACTAATATCTAGGCCATTGTCCCTATTTAGGTTATCGGGATTTCTGATGATTTCGATAGCCTCTCTAATTCGTCTTTTAAGGAGATGGTCTTCTTTAGCTAAGATTCTGGTGTCCTCTAGGCATATGTGATGCTTAGTTTTGAGAGAGTGTTCTGCAAGTGCTGAGGTGTGAGCTCGTTCATTCTTAATGTCAACACTATGCTCTTTAATCCTGGTGTTGAAAGAGCGGCCTGTTTCTCCAATGTAGCATTTGCCACAAGAGCAATCTATTCTGTACACTCCTTTGAAATTGTGTTGGTCAAGCTTGTCCTTAAGAGACCTCATATTCTGTTTGATGGTATTAAGTGGTTTGAATGAGGTCTTAATTTCCTTCTTGTTTAGGATTTTCACGATTTTATCAGTGACTCCTTGGATGTAAAGGAGGTAGGCGGTGAGGCTCGGGGTTTGGTTGTTTTTCTGTTGAGGTTTGTTATTTTCTTTTTCTTTTTCTAGGGCTTTCCTTATTGCGTTCTCAATCTCTTTTTCTTTGTAACCTATGTTTTTGAAGACTTTGTGAAGGTGATTTTTCTCTTGTTTTAGGTGTTCTTTATCTGAGATCCTTATGGCTCTAGTGGATAAGGTGTTAAGAATTTCTAACTTTTGGTTGGGGTGATGATGGGAACTAGCGTGAAGGTAGTTTTCGTTGTGGGTCTTTTTTCTGTAAACTGAGTGTCCTAATTTACCATCTTCCTTTCTGTTTATTAGTATGTCAAGGAAACAGATGGTGTCATTTACTTCCCGTTCCATTGTGAATTTAATGTCTTTGGATAAATTGTTGATGTGATGGAAGAACTTATCCAGTTCTTCTTCTCCATGCAGCCAAAGTACATTGGTATCATCAACATAACGTTTCCATCTTAATGGTTTCAGGGGATAGGAATCTATGGCTTTCTTTTCAAAGCTTTCCATGTAAAGGTTGGCAACGATGGGGGAAAGCGGAGAGCCCATGGCGACACCACTAGTTTGTTCATAGAATTCACCTTGATAGCTAAAGAATGTGGAGCGAAGACAAAGCTCCGCTAGTTTCGCTGTTACTGGATCAGCTACCTCTTGGATAATAAGGATGGCTTCATTAAGAGGGATCTTAGTGAAAAGAGAGACAACGTCAAAGCTTATGAGGGTGTCATTCGGTTTCAAAATCTCATTTTTAATGGCGTTAATGAAGTCTTTTGAGTCTTTTATGAAGGAGTCGGTGTGACCTACTAGGGGGCCTAGAATTTTAGCAACATATTTGGCAAGCTCATAGGTGAGTGATCCTATTGTATTGACTATCGGTCTGAGAGGGATTCCTTCCTTATGGATTTTCGGTAGGCCATAAATTCTCGGGGTGATCTCATTGGTGGGAAGCAATCTCTTTTTTGTCTTCTCGTCTAAGTTGGAGCTATTGATGGCTTTCTTAACTTCTTTTATTATCTTTTTAATGGGGTTCTTTGGGATCTTAATGTAGCTACCACATGAAAGGTGTTCATTCATTTTCGTGATGTAGTCTTCTTTATTCATGATGACTGTGGCGCCACCCTTATCAGCTTTGAGAATAATTAAGTTTGTGTTATTTCGGAGGTTATTAATAGCTAATCGTTCTTCTTTGCTAATATTGCTTTTAGGAGGTTTGGAATTGCGGAGGATAACGACACAGTCTTGTCTAACCTGGTCCTTATCTTCATCAGTTAGGGTTTTGATGCTATCCTCAATGTAACGGATAAGATTATCAAATGGAATGGAAGAGGGAGAGATGGCGAAATTCAAACCTTTATTCAGCACGCTCAGCTTAGAGTGGTTTAGCTCGTGTGAGGAGATATTCACGACCTTCTTCGCGTCCATGCCGTTGCTTGCATTCTCCTTTTGGCTGAGAAGTTTTTTAAGCTTTGATTCCTACCTGGAGCGAGCCAATCTGTTCGCGTTATCAGCTTTTAGGGCTGCCAACGCGTCCACTTTTCTCTACACGTCCGGATCTAAGTCGTGAGCGAGTTTTAGATGGAGTTTTAGTGCTATTTTGGACAACAGGTCGAGCGTGTACCTGTTCCTTCTGATTTCGCCTCTCGCTATGGATTTTTCCAGTGCGTGGAATGCCGATCTGTTCCATTTTCTTCTTATTTTATGCTGAATGCGCACGAAATTGGGTAGGACGTTGTTATCTCTGCATTGTTTCAGGAAGTCAAGGTCTGCTACTCTTCTCTTAATTTTTACCCGGAGCTTTTCAAGTTTATGAACTTCATCCAGAATCTCCCTTCTGTGCAGGGACGTAATCTGTTCATTTAGGTTTCTGTGGTGAGAAATTTATTCAGAATTTGTCGGAAGAACCACAGTGTTATTGACAGCTTGTCGTCGACGTTTTGGATCCATAACAGGATCCATCTTCAGGACAAAAAATCCTGAGAAAAATAGTAAGAGAAGAGCCTTTAATAAATAGTGATGAGGTGGGTGAAAAAACTACGGTCGGTTAAGTGAAACCCTCGTTTTTAGGAGAATTTTTCTCAAAAGATAATAAAAAGTGGTTTAATTAAGTTTTTTATATGTTAATTGTAGGTTAGATTTAGGGTTGACCAGAGGTTTTAGTATTAATTTTATGTTGATTAAAGGGTAAATTAAGGTTAAAAAATGAGGTAAACCCTAGTTTTGAGGAAGTTCATATAATCTTAAGTTAATTTTTTTAATGTTATGTTAATTATAGGTTAAAGTAATGAGGTAAACCCTAGGTTTGAGGAAGTTAGTGTTATTAATATTAATCTTAAGTTAGTTTGACTAATTATAGGCTAATTTTAGGTTCATATTCTTAATATTAAATTATTTTATGTTCAAAAAGGATAAATTTAACTATATTAATATTAATACATGTTAATTATGGGTTAAAATAAGGTTAATAAAATAGGCTAAAATTAGGTTCAAATTATTAATGCTAAATTATTTTATGTTCAAAAAAGCTATATGGTAAATGGTGTTAATCATATTAATATATGTTAATTATAGGTTAACAAAAAGGGGGTGGAATTAATACTATTATTAATATTAATTTCTTGTTAATTTCAATTTTGTTAGCTCATAAAATTTCTTAGCTCATATGTTTTGAATATGGTCAATATAACAATACTTTTAAGAAACTATTTATGTTTCATCCAATGTAACTTGTGTTTACTGTTTTATTATGAAAAGTAAAAAATTATTAAAAAGTGGCGTTGAATTTTTAAAGTATATTGTGATATTTTCATGGTATTATGTATTACCTTGTCCTAAGGGTTTCTTTTATGATTTTGTTTATAGTAATGATGAGTTCTTTTACCACATTATAAAAATGTATCATTTTTATACCCCAATTTTAAAATAGGTGCTACCGGTAGCAATACTTTTCAATTTGATGGTTGATTTTGAGGTTTCGGTTTAAATGGTACCAAGTGATAAAAACACGATTTAAAATGATATCAAAATTTAACGTTTTGAGAAGAAAAAAAAAACAAAAAAACATCTTATTTGTTTTTAGGTGTTGATTTTAAGGTTTTTCTGAGCTACTGTCTAAGTTTTGAAGCCCATGTTTGAAAAATGTTGTAATTTTGACCCCATTTTAAAAACTAGTGCTACTGGTAGCACCACTTTTTGATTTGGGGGTTGATTTTGATGTTTTTTTATGCAAAAATATGGGTTTTTTAGGCCAGAATTCTCGTTTTGAGGTCACAGTTCTCATTAAGTTGGTAATTATGTTCTTGTAGTATTAAGGAAAACACATCTCTTCATTGTTATGGAACACCTCTACCATTTATAAAAAATTCTATGTGATATATTGTATTGTCATTATTAAAGAGAGATGAGATGAATGAAGTAATTGTGAAAATTGGTCTAAAAGGTCCCCATAGAGTTTGGAGTCAAAGATAGTACCATCTTACAAATAAGTGTCAAACATGTCTTTTCAAGGTAAGCATAAAAGATAAAAAGTCTCCCTTTAGCATCCCTTAAGAGGTAATAATATCTACTTTGTATCTAATTGTAGATGGGGCACAAATATATAAGACACTCATTGATCTTAAATGTTTGGAGTGTGTATAATATATAAATCCTCTCCTTATAAGGAATATGATGACTACCAATATAATGTTGGTGGGATCACATTGGTTAATTGTAGATGGGGCACAAATATATAAGACAATCATTGATCTTAAGTTTTTGGAGTGTGTATAATATATAAATCTTCTCCTTATAAGGAATATGATGACTACCAATATAATGTTGGTGGGATCACATTGGTTACATTTTGGTCAAATGAAAATCCTAGGCCATGATACCGATGTTGTTGCATGCATATTAATTTAACAATAGTATAAATGTTGTTGGTATACAAGTCGAACAAAAATACCATATGATATTCTTATAAAGGTCCAAGAATTGGAAGGTTAACTTAGGATTAAGTAGCTTGAGGGGGAGTGTCCATGTTGTTTGAACTAATTTATTATAGATATCATTTCTAATTTTATGGTTAAATCTTTCCTTTAAAGGAGGGGGCAGAAGAATTTAAAGAGTACTTATAAGGAGGAATATGATCTATAGGAATAATTACATGAAGCACATTTTCTATAGAACCTTTTTCATAATGACAAGGTACCTTTCATTAAAATAAGAAAAAGATTGAGTGGTTTACTTGTCATTGATTAACTTGGTCAAGAACCTTTTATGTATATGAAGGGTAAATAAGCTTAGAGATAGGGTTTTTATTCACTCTACTATCTTGATTTTACTCTTGATTGAACATTATTAGAGAACTGTACTATTAGATTTGTAATTAACATTAATACTCTATTTTCAAAATGATTTTTCCTCCATCGAGGTGTTCCTTCTGTAACCCTCATGTATTATATTTACAATTAATATAAATACTCTATTTTCAGAAGGTTTTTTCGTCCATTGAGGTGTCATTCTCTAAACCTTGTGCCTTATATCTTATGGAATGCTTTTCATAATATAAATAATGGGCGAGTGCAAGAAGTTCGGGGCCAAAAAAGTGGCAAGCAGGTCAGTAGGAACATGCACTCACATGAACACGTGCATGTTCCATTGCTAAACATATGGGTTTGGAAGTGGCCAAACCTCCATGAGGCTTTCCACATAGGTTTAGTGGTAGGAACACACACACATTCCTAAGAACACGTGCACATTTCTATGAACACATGCTCATTCCAAAGAACATGTGCTTATTCCTATGAACACATGCATGTTCCTAGGAACACGTGCATGTTCCTTATGTTAAATTTTTTTAAAGGGCAAGAGCGATTTGTGCTCATTGTGCATAAATCACGCTGATGTTTTGACTCTCATTGAGAAAATAAAGAGGAACTAGAGAGGAGAAACAAAGGGAGGATCTTGCCACTGTATCTAGGTATGTTTGATTTCTCTTATTTTTAACTCAATTTAGTCATTTCCAATTTAGTCTGTTGCTCCCAAGAATCCGAATTAAAAAAAATTGTAATTTTGTATTTTAATTAAAAAACCAACCTAATTTAAATGCCATGGATTTTAAATTGCAACATATATAATATAATGGAACCCCAAGACAATGTAAACCACTCAAAAGAAAACCAAGATGATCAAAACCCCAACTCACCACAACCACCCAATGTAAACACTCAAATTTATGAGGGGTTGGTTATATTAAGAACCCTTGAGGAACACTTAAGGGATACTAGAGAGCCTAGAAGAGTCTGTTTGGCCAAACTTATTTGGACATTATTGTGAAGTCCATTGTAAGTTCCCAAGGGAAATTGACCTCTATCTCTGATTATAGGGAAAGAATGTATGAATACTATAGCACTGGTTTAGACCAAAACCAAGTCAAAAAACTCGACATTTCAAAACAAAAAATATTGTCTATTTTTAGGGATCCTAGAAATGGACAAGAACTACCATTGACCAAGAAGAAAATCTCCATTGACTCGTGCATCCATCCCCAGATTAGTCAAAACTAGATGGATAGGTGGTATATGGTTTTTTATAAACCTCGCAATAATAGGGAGATGCACTTATATTTTATGAGAAAATTATGGGATGAGTTTCTTTTGGGACAAGCGTGTCAACTACTTTGACATTGGTGAATTTCATGGAGTGGGTCGAGGGTCCACACAGGACCAAGAGATTTCCAGGCCCGACCTCGTGTTAGGTCCTCATCTCCCAGACGAAGGCCTAACCCCCCTTCCCAAAATCCACCTATTGTAGAGAGATTGGAACATGTACAACTAGCCATTTCATTATTGACTCGTAGCCTAGTACAACACAATAGCATTGTTGCACTATCTTGGTAGGAGGTGCTTGCGAGTGACATTGATAGAGGGGTTGGAGCTTCAACATGCACAAGAGAGTATAGTGAGGAGATGGCACATGGAAATAGAAGCCATCCATGTAAACCTCAAAGGTGCTTGAGCTACGGGAAGACATGCTATGAGCCTATAGAGCCCATTGGACAACATATCTTCATGGAGGAGGTTAGTATCTTATCCCTCTCTATGTTCTTCATTGTTATATATTTATATTGTATTTTGTGTATTTATATCGATATTGTAATGTATATTATTTTGCAATTGTTACGTCTAAGAATTAGACCCTCTACGTCGATGGATGCATCAATGCCTAGCCCCACCATTGATGCAACAATGGAGGCATCCTATTCATTGGGTGCACCCCACACACAGGTATGTACCACATTTGATAAATTGATCATAGTCATTTCTTTATTTTATGGCATCCTCAAATTTTTAATGTTCTCGTGTTTCTATAGGATTTGGGACTAGATGATGTAGGGGAATGTTCATTTGGGATGGACAAGTCACTTGCATCACATGTATCACTGTAGAGTTAAATATTGCATAATTCTCAAATTTTTTGTGTTTATGTTTTTTAAATTTAGTATTTGTTACTAATAGTTCAATTTTATTAATATGTATGCATATTACAGATATATTTGCTATCTATAGTACTATTGCACTCAATGTGCACTTCGACATTCCGTATGGGTTACCTTTTTTTAGGCCTAGATATTTGCAATCACTTGTACAGCCTGTGAGGGTCCATCGCATCCCACCCTCAACATGAGTCCTATTTCATGCATCCTTAGTGGATTCACAAGTAGGGAAGCCGTCTGCACCACATGTATGCCACCCATCCCGACCACCATTTCCATCGGCCCCATCGACCGAGACTACCATAGTAGAGGTTGTCTCAGAGTAGGTTGTACAACCTAATGGTCCATCTACCAGTGAATGTCCATTGAGGATTGAGATATTCACAATGAGATAATTCATTGATGATAATTTTTTATGTTTCATAAATTTGATTTTATGCATATTTGTTTAATTTTCTTGACTTGATCCATGTAACTGATGTAGAGTGGCATTGTAGAGAAATTGGGGTCACAGAGGAGGGTAACAACCTTAGGAATGAAAACAACATATTCAGTGAGTTGTCTTAGGTTAAATTATAAAGAATCATTTTATGTGTGTATTAATTCATTGAGGAAAAAAACTTATAACACTGTTTATTCTTTGTGCAGTCTCTAGAGCATCGAAACCCACCCAGACATAGAACCTCTCAAGATTCTTCCTCAAGAAAGAGAATAAAGATATATTTCTAGGATGATCCTGAGAAGAAAGATATATTTCCAGGATGCTTCTATGTCAGATATTCTCCTTTAATAACCATCGATCCAATCAGAAATTCAATGCCTTCAGAGTCTATTACTGATCACATGAGGGCCTGCTTTCCCTGTAAGCATTGTTCCAACCAATAATCAGTTACCCATTCATTATCTCTTGGGGAAACCACTGCGTATATGTTCCCTGCAAAAAATTGAGTGCCAAAATGTGAGTCCACTAAATGAACAAAGCATAAAACATTGATGTAAGTTATTCAAAATTTAGTAGAAGGATTCAATGAACCTGACAGTATGAGATTTGAGACATTATCATAATTTGGTGAAATAATTGATTGGTCCGCTTCCAACTGGGATAATTCCATAGTTATATGTTTACCAATTGGGAGTGATACACAATCCCATCTATCAACCCATTCTGTTGATCTCATGCCAAAAATCTTGAACTAGTCCCTTAACCGCTCCAATTAAATTAATGTCAAAACAAGGTAGCCTACCATTGAAGGTCCACAAATATGTTGGGCCACCTGTGCTGAGGATATCTCATCTATGAGAATACTTTATAAGGGTTTTGACATTGCATTTCAAGAGGTGAGAGGTTTGTTGTAGCAAACAATTTTTTTTTGTGATCTTGCTAACGATTGATTGTGACAAGACACGTCGTGCTGCATTTCCGTCTTTAGAACGAGATTTATTACCAATTATTTGAAAATAATATACAAGGTTTCTAACAATATGATGACATTTTTCTACACTTTTCACTGTTTTAATGCCCAAAATTCTACTAATAACAGTGAAAAGTCTAGATTTTAACAAAGCTAAAAATAATTAACATTTAGCAGCATTGGATTTTGGTTCAAAATATTCTTTGATGATTTTATAAGAGTGATAACAAATAGAACGGTTAGGTAAGTTACCTTCAAGTGATTCTAGACCACTTTTTAGAGGCTCTGATTCCCACTAGCTAGGCATATGACTTAGTCTTTAAATTTTCTTTCCAATGACCTAAATAAGACCTAAACATGGAGCAATGAGAAAATATTATGATCAAACTGACAAGGCTCCTTTTTTTAATGAATAGCTTAGTTGTGTTCAAATCAATGTGCACACTCAATGCTCCATCTTAGGTCTTACTTAGATAGTCGAAAATAAAATTTATAGACTAATTCTAATATCTAACAATTAGGGAACTATTAACATGTGAGAATCCACTAGATAATCCTAGAAACATCATGTAGGTTCTATGTGGGTTTCAAAAAGTTAAACTTAGATTTAATTCTAATGAGTGTGGAGATACTAATAAAAAAGTGAGATAGAACCATATTGTAGAGGATCATAGAAAACCATAATATTTCATAGCTTCATTGTAAACTTTACATAATACTTTTTATTGTGTAGTTTAATCTTCATTATAGAAAAACACAAAGGGTGCAATCCTTCAATCGTTGATTGTTTTTCTACACTAAATTTCTATCATAAATAATTTTGTGACAATGTGTATAACTTTTCTATTTTATTTATGCTTTCATGCCATAATAATTAAATTATCTTAATCTGTATTTTTATTATTATTAAAGCATAAAAAGATTGAAAACAAAATCACCCATGCAAACCTAAACATAATCTCACTATTTTGATGAAACAACTATTAAAATCTCCAACACTCATTAAATAGTCTATTATTCAAATATTTTGTTTCCAAAAAATATGTTTTATATTTAAAAATACTTACAAATTAGTAACTAAATAATTTGTCAAGCTTAAAATTATTTTAAGCATTTTTATTATTACAATATTGTAAATATGAATTCAATCTCATTTATATGTAATCCATAAATACTCTCACATAATAATCATAAATTATTTTTTTCAAAATTTTCAATTCTATATTTATGATTATATTAAACTTTACTTTTATTTAATTAGGCAAGCTTGCATCTATTGAAAAGAGCTGCAATAAATAAATAGTTGTGATTTCACCAATTAAATTCCCCCAAAAAAAACATGTACCTTCATCATTAAAAAGGATAATTAGGGTGATTAACATAATAATAATTTATCAAGTTATTATTCCTAAAGTTTTTACTATGAGTGACCCAAGTTTAAGTTTTTTTATTGCTTCTTTTTTAGGTTTTTACTGTGTTTAGGGTTTTTTCTTAGTGCATACTAATTCCTTTTGGTATTTCCTAAAATGATAGGATGTAATATTTATGGTGCGTGCATCCTTTATAGTGTGAGTAAATTCCTTTTGGTATTTCATGAAATGCTAAGGTGAACGAAGCACAAGAGTTCGAGTTCTGATTTCCAAGAAAACTCAACACATGAGTGTTGGAAATATGTAATTACAAGTCGGTGAGATCTTCACATCTCCGCCGATTTGTATGTCAGTCATTATGTCAGTAGTTTTTCAGTCAGCCGAAATGTCAGTCAGATAGTCTGACAATTTGTAAGTGCAAAGTCGCATATTTACTCAAAAGTTAGTCAGAAAGTAGGAAGGTATAAATGGATCCGATCTCTATCTTCTCGGGTTGAGTTAAATGGTTGAAGTGTCATTCAAATTAATGGAAATATTTATTGTTGAGTCGGTCTTATATTCTATAGGAAGTCTCAATCAGAGTCCATATAAGTTTGAGTCATTTTAGTTAGTCGATGATGCGAGAGGATGTTGAAGAGAAGCAATTGATGGATATAGAAAAAGAAGAGAGTTAGATAGAACAAAAAACAAATGAAGAGTTGGTAGAAGAAGTCATTAGAGTCGAAGATCATCTCTGTCATTAATCTTGTATTCGTGCACATCATCGAAGTAAATTAATATCGATCATTTTTGCATTGAAAAAGTTTTTGTCTTATTTCTGAGCTTATGAGATAAGCATAGCACTGATTTATTCCACATTCATAAATCATTTCATTAAGTGTGTGTATTCACAATGCGCATGAAACTGAGAAGTCTGTTCACTGCAGAGTGCTCTTAAGAACTCTGTAGCATAGACTGTTTGGTGCACAGTATTTGAAACTGCGTTGAGCAGAGTAGACTGCGTGCACTGTTGATCCATTAGATATTCACTTCAAATTGGTATACGAGAAGGTTCTATTAGAACAATTTGTTCAGAGTAGAAACTCTGTTGAGAGTGAAATATTGATTCTACCTCAAACCTATAACCTCCCACTTTTATAGGAAAGAATTATGAGATGTGGTCCTTGAACATGAAGACATTTTTCCAAGGTCAAGATGTATGGGAAATAGTTGAGAATGGTTATGTTGAATGAGTAGATCAGACAACATATAATGCTCTCACATAAGATGAGAACGATATCTTGAAATATGAAAGAAAGAAGGATGGAAAGGCGTTGTTTTACATCCATCAAGCCACGCATGAGAGCATACTTCCAAGAGTTGCATCAGCAAAGAAATCCAAGGAAGCATGGGACACATTAAAAACCTCTTATCAAGGTATGTACAAAGTAAATACTGCAAAACTGTAGATTCTTAGAAGAGATTTTGAAACCATGTCAATGAAAGACTTAGACATAGTAGATTCATTCTACACCCATGTCATTGGACTAATAAATCAAATTAAATCTCATGGTGAAACCATAGAAGATAAAAAAGTTGTTGAGAAGGTGCTTAGGAGTCTTCCTCCTAAGTTTGATACCCTTGTTGTGACCCTTTTAGAAGGCAAAGACTTGAGTCAGTTTAGTCTATATGAACTGCAAGCTTCCCTCATCAATCACGAACACATATTGAATAGGTAAAATATGGCATTAGAGAATGGGTTTTCCGTGTAGTCATATATAATATGTGGAAGAGGAAGGGGGAGAGATAACTCTATAGGTAGAGGAAGAAGTTCTGATAGAAGTGGATGTAGTAGAAATACTAGAAATGCTGGTGGAAGAGGTAAAAACCCAAGTACCAAACAGTCAAGTTGTCAAAGAACTGACAAATCAAAGATTCAATTCCATTACTGTAAAAAGTATGGACATTATGCATATGAGTGTAGAAAGAGACAGTATAATCAGAAAAAGAAAAGTCAAGATCAGTCACACAACAAAAATAACCAAACACTCCCTATGTTTATGGCGCACACTGTAGTTGTGCCTATCACTATAGAAATGCCCAATATAGTGTCACCAGTAGAATGAAATGTTGCTCAAGAAATTCCTTGTGACATATGGTACTTAGATTCAGGCTGCAGTAACCACATGACAAGAAACATAGAACTGTTTTCTAGTTTGGATTAGTTAGTCCAAGCTAAGTTTACATTTGGAACAAATATCCAAGTCACTGTATTAGGCAAAGGTAGTATAAACATTTTAAGCAGACAAGGAGATTTTTTTTTATGTCTCATGTATATTATGTTTCTTGTTTGGAGCATAATTTTATGAGAACAAGAAAACTATTACAAAAATGATACAAAATCTACATGGAAGATAATCACTATGTGATCATGGATAAATGCCCAAGCAATCTACTTATTTCTAAAATCCAGTTTACAAGTAACATGATGTTCCCATTGACATTAAAGACAACAAAGAAGAAGAATACAATGCTAGCTGTTGATAAAGGAAAAAGTGCACAGTGAGACACTACATTTACAACAGAAAGTGCATGCATTTCTAATGAAGAAAATAGTGTGTGCAGTATCAAGAAAGGAGAAATTGCTGGAGAGATGAAGGCATCATTCCAATCTGAAATACGAGATGATTCATGATTATGGAATTTCAGATTTGGACATTTCAACTTTGGAGGATTGAAGCTGATACACACAAAGGATATGGTAAAACGATTACCATTGATTGAAAAACCATAAAGAATATGTGAAGGTAGCATATTTGGCTAGAAACACAGAGAATCATTTCCAGTTGGAAGGTCTTATAGAGGAAAATCTCCATTGGAAATAGTGCACTCAAACATTTGTGGACCAATGCAAACTCCATCTATAGGAGGAAGTAATTATTCTCTAACATTCATTTATGATTTCTCAAGAAATACATGGGTTTATTTCCTAAAGCATAAATCTAACACATCAAGTTGTTTTTAGTAGTTTAAATCACTTGTGGAGAAACATAGTGGTTTTTACATCAAGTTTCTAAGAATGGATAGAGGAGGAGAATACATTTCAAGATAATTTCAGAACTTTTGTAAAGTTCATGGCATCTACAGGAAATTTTCCATGCGATACACACCACAACAAAATGGYGTCGCAGAAAGAAATAAAAAAACCATCATGGAAATGGTGCAAAGTATGTTGACAGCCAAACATTTTTCAAATGAGTATTGGGATGAGGTAGTAGAAACTGCAGTATACATCTTGAACATATGCCCAAAAAAGAGTGTGAAGAATAGAGMTCCTCAGGAAGCCTCGATAGGATAAAAGCATAATGTGGCACACTTAACATGTTCGAGATGAACTGAGAAGGAAGTTGGACAAAAAAGGACATGAATGTATATTTGTTGGGTATTCTGAAGAGACAAAAGGATACAAGTTGTAGGACCCTATCACAAGAAAATTCATAATCAACCATTATGTTAAGTTCGTGGATAATGAATCATGGGATGGAACTATAACAAAGACAGTAAAAATTATTGACGCAATGGAGCATGATGATAGAGAGGATGAAGTGGTTCAAACACCATGCATAGGTCTGTGCATAGTTCCGTCTACACCTCACAATCTGATGTAAATCACCGTGTAGATTACTCCAGTAAGAAAAACAAAGTGTAGAAAACACCAACACGTAGTCTAAGTAGTTCTACATCTCCAGATCCAACTTTAGTAAGTTTTTTATCAAGAAAGACAAGAAGTCTGTGCAACATCTATAATGAAGAATCAACAAATTCATTTTTAGTTTTTTCTCTGTTTTCACAAATAGGTGATCCATTAACCTTTGAAGAATTAGTTAAATAGGATGTATGGCACAAGCCATGGATGAATAAATTAGATTCATAGAGAACAATCAAACATGGAAGCTCATTGATGTACCTGAAGATAAGGATGTAATAAGTGTCAAATGGATTTATAAAACCAAGCAATATGCAGAAGGAAATGTACAGAAGTACAAGGCAAGATTAGTTGCAAGATGATTTACACAACAACCTGTAATTGATTACAATGAAACATTTGCTTCAATGGCATGCATGGACACAGTAAGAACTGTGTTAGCTATTTTCGTGCAATACAAATGGCTAGATTATTAGATGTATGTAAAGTCAACATTCTTGAATGGAAACTTAGAAGAAGAAGTATATGTGGAACAACCACAAGGTTATGAGGTTCCAGGACAAGAAGAAAAAGTATATAGATTGAAGAAATAACTATATGGTTTAAAACAAGCTCCAAGAGCTTGGTACAGTCGCATTGATTCTTATCTCACACAAAATGAATACCAGAGAAGTGAAAATGAACCAAAATTGTATATCAAATCAAATCAACAAGGTAATATGTTAATTGTTTGTTTATATGTGGATGATTTGATATTTACATGTGATTTTGGCATAGAATAATTCAAGACAGACATGAAGGATGAGTTTGAAATGACTGATTTGAGACTTATGAACCATTATATGGGAATAGAAGTGCACGAGTCCAAAACTGACATATGTATCTCACAATCCTAAAGTGTAAATTAAAGTATTAATACATTAATGTATAATGTAATGTAGTATTGTAACATGTTAATTAATAAATACCTTAATAGTGTATTGTATTAATTAATTGATACATTAATACATTATAAATTAATATATTGTTAAAGTATAAATACACTAATACATTAGTAAAGACTTGTAAATATATTGATAAAATAAAAAAAAACTGTAAAATGTAATGTGTTAATGTAATAATGCAATGTAATGTAGTATTGTAACATGTTAATTAATAAATACCTTAATAATGTATTGTATCAATTAATTGATACAGTAATACATTATAAATTGATGATGATGATGATTAACGTCCACTAAGACCTAATTGGTCTATCGGACCTTAAGAGGGTAAGTGATTACTTATGATTCTTTAGAATTTTGTTTCTGTGCTCGAAAAGCATTAAGAGAAGCTTTCCAAGATCACCATACATTAGTAAAGACTTGTAAATATATTGATAAAATAAAAAAAATGTAAAATGTAATGTGTTAATGTAATGATGCAATGTATGAATGTAATGTATTAATTAATTAATAATAATACATTATTGCATTAATCATTAAAGTATTAATTAATCAATTAATACATTTATAAAGTATCAAAAAAATACAATACTATGTAATCAAGTATTAGTAATACACTAATAAAGTAAAAATACATTTATAATGTATTCTAGAATAATTACATTAAAGTATTACATTATTACAATAAAATATAAACATTGTTATACATTAATTATAAAACATTAATAATGTATGAATACATTGATGTACTAAAATATAAATGTATTAATACATAAATAATGTATGAATACATTGATGTAATAAAATATTATTGTATTAATACATTGATGTGATAATATATTATTGTATTGAAATTTATTAATTAAATAATATATAAATTGTTGTAAAAAATAATAAATAAATTAATGTTTTTAAAGTACTAAATGTATTAAATAATTAAAACATTAATATATTAAAGTATTAAAACATTAATCTATAATTTAATGTATTAACTAATTAATAATAATACATTAATAATTAACTCCCGGATGGGGTGATTACGGGCATGACAGGTGGAAATTCAGCTAGCAGGACACATGGTCTAGTCTCCTTCCACCTTGAGCTAGCTTAGGCACACTTAACCTCCACCATCAACTCATGACTTTAACGCCTCGACTGTCTCTCCTCAACATTCATTCAATTCTTGTTTGTTTTAATGTGCTAGCACCTCTATTCGTGGGAACATTAATGGTAATGGACTGGACGCAGTCACAATCCCATCACCCTCCCCGACTTGGTGGTTTTAGGCTTGCATTATGGAGCTCCATGGCTCATTTGAGCCCTTGGCCTCCAGAATCTTGGCCGCCTCTGGAAGTTGGTCCAGTGTTTTTCCTTTGGCTCGAGCTTTTGCAGTGCACTCGGCCCTCCGTGCCCAACACTTATCCTTTGGTCATTCACTGCTTCTGCTTCTGGCTAGTCTCACTTCCTTGGAGAAATAGTTCTCACAACTCTCATGTGCTCCTCATTGGGTTTCAGGTGGCTCTCTTGATTATTTGAATAAGAGGTAACTCGAAAATAGGTGCGAGCTGGTATGTTGCTAAAGGTAGGGGCACAAGATGGCCTAGCCAACAAGTCTACCCGAGCTCTCCTTAAAAACCTGAGCATGCCTCCACCTCAGAGCCTTTCTTCACTCCCACTCCTTCCCTCACACCTGATTTTCCTCCTCGAGCCACCACTCCTGATTTTCCTCCACTGTCATCTCCTTATGCTTGCTGAGTTGACTAGTTCGACAATCATGGAAAATCCATTGGATTTGCTCCAAGACTCAACTTGTCTCCCCCCTATCAATGGCTAGATTGACCTCCACCTCCACCTCCTGTCACCTCCACCTCCCCGTTCCCTCAGTTGCTCTCTCTTCTTCGTCCTCCCCCATTTGTTGTTTTGAATCCCCCACCTCCTCCTCTGACTCACCTCCACCTCCTCCGCCCTCTTCATCTTGGTCCCACTGTGCTAGAAGGAATGCTCTTGAGGAGTCCGTGGATTCCATAAAGCGAGGAATCGATGAAATCAAGGGTGCCATCAAGCGAGGAATTGAGGAAATGAAACACAAGGAAGTGTAAATATTATGGTAGCTTCAGGAGGTATGAACGTCTATTGTGACCTATGACGAGATTAGAATATTCTGGAAGGAAACAAAGAAGTAAAGGAAACCCTAGACGATATGTCAGCTGTAGAAATATAATTAATATGAATTAATTAGTACCCAGAAGGAGAAATCAGCCCCAGTAAGTCTGCCAGAACCACTATAAATACAAGGCTTCAATTCTCATTATTCACATTCTCAGAATTGCAGAGAGCCAATTGTGCGCACTGCAGTTGGTAGTTTTTGTGCACAAGTTTCTGGGGAAGGTGTTGTGCCAGTTTTTGGGTGGCACTATTTGATCATCTTTGGTTTCTATTCTTTCTTGGTGCATTAGCCTTGCTTGGCTATTTATTGCTACCAATATTCTTCTCTGTAAAGGTCAAGGTGCTCGGAGGGTGGCTTCGGCCTATGGTTGGGTGACAAGGGTATTTTCAATGGTAAAATGAGCACAATCCTTCATATTCTAATAGGTTATGGGCCCATGCCTCCTTCATTTAGTCTAAACATGAGAAGGAAGGATAGCCGCTAGGATATTGAGCTCGCTAAGGAATTGCCGCTAGGGTTACTAGCAGGAGCAACTTCCAAAGACACTGCTGCTAGGGTTACTAGCAGAAGTAGTTGCAGAAACCCTAATCTCAGATCCGGTACCTTGTGATGGAGCATCTCACTCAAAAAAATAAATATATATTCAGATGCACCCTAACTCAGCACACCTTTTGGCTCTCTTTGAAGACATAAATGATGAAGTTGAAGTTTTGGATCAAAGCATGACCAGTTACTAGTCAACCGAAGACATGAGTGAAATGATCAGTATTTTACACTACTCAACACTTAATGGAAAGATTGAAGATGACATGTGGATAATAGATAGTGTATCTTCTAGGTACATGATAGGTGATCAAGCTAGTCTCTCAAATCTAAATGAGAAGAAGACCTGATGCAGACCCACTATCCCTCTTAAGGGCTGCGCCACCTCCCGGTCAGGATCTTCTGATTCTAGAGCTGAAATGGATCTTCTGGTTCCAAACTGGAATCCTTCGAACGAACACACAGGTCCCCCACAAATGCTCAGTTGGATTTTCCAAGCACCAATCATGAGCTCCCATAGCACACGAACAAGAGCCGTGACCTTGCGCTAAGCCAAAAAGGGCACTTGTCGTGGAATTGAACTTCATAAGTCAAGCATCCCGTCCCTTTGTCCTTCAAATCCCCGGTCGCCAAAATGCTGAAATATCATGGAACAGGACATCACAAGTCAAGCGTCTCGTCCCTTCATCCTTTGAACCCACATTTGCTGAAATGTTGAAATATCGTGGGTTAGGACTTCACAAGTCAAGCGTTCCGTCCCTTCATCCTTCGAACCCCCGATTGGCGAAATGCTGAAATGTCCCAGCACCTATTCCTTTGGTTTTTCGCGTTTCGAAAAATCAAAATCAAGGGATATCTCTGCTCCTTGGAATCCCTGGTTGCCGAAATGCCAAAATGTCCCAGTGCCTATTCCTTCGGGTTTTTGAATTTAGTGAAACCAGGTTACAAGGGATATCTCTGCTCTTTGAAATCCCTGGTTTCTAAAATGATGAAATGTCCCAGCGCCCATTCTTTCGGGTTTTCGCGTTTCACAAAATTTGGGTGCAAGGGATATCTTTGCTCCTTGGAATCCCCGGTTTTCGAAATGCCAAAATGCCAAAATGTAGAAATGTTGAAATGCCTTGGCGTTCGATCAATGGCTCACAATAATCCCTAGGATCTATGGTCCATGTCTGACCTCGCTATTTCACTATTTTGTGATTCGAGGTTTTGGGAGACAAGGACCTCTGTCCTTCCAACTTGCAATAACCAAAATCGTGAAATGGACCAATGATCCAGAGCTACCTATGATCGATGGTTCACGTTGAATCGTGATTTCATGATTTCACGATTTCGGGTTTTCAGAGACAAGGATCTTTGTCCTTCCAACTCGCGATACCCAAAATTGAGAAATGGATCAACAGTCCAGATCTATTTGAGTTTGATGGTCACTATTCCTCCTGAGCTTTGGACATCAAAAATCCCTTGCTGCTAACCTCCTCGTAGCTCCACCTTATCCAACGGCTTGCGGGGTTTCTTCATTTCTCCTCAAGGACTCTCCACCATCCGTTCATATCTTCGGGATCTCCCCTCCTGGATCTATGCAGCATTAAAGTCTGTGCTTCTCCCTCAAATCGGATGGTCTGCGGGATCTTCCGTCACGATCCAACGCTCAATGATGTTCTTCCTCCTGAGCTTTTACTCACTTCAGACATAGATATTTTCCAAGTCTTCGAAGGCTCGACCTTTGCTTCTTCCTAGGAGATGGGTTTTTCTAGGTCTCGATAATGCTTCTCTAAAACATTATTCCTCTTGAGATTCGCCTTGTGTAGGCCTCGAATTCCCATGCACTCCTTGCGTCTAAGGGATTTCGATAACTTAGATCCAAGGGGTTTCTCACAGAGAGATTCCTCCTAATCTCCTGGTGTTCTCTCCTCGTTTAATGCACACCTTGCAAAGCTTCAATGAAGAGAAACGATTGAAATTGGAAAACTCACAGTCACCGTCTCATTCACTTGTTTATGGGATACAAGGATAACAAAAAAGACAGGAAAATGTAAACACAATTGCACAACATGTATTTGGATCAATTTTCCCTCTTGTTATGTTCACCAATGCCCAATGGCTACATAATACATTCAAAATTACAGTAACTCAAAAACTGAGATCTCCTGCTAACTCACAGTTCTCTCTTACAACTAATTTCTCTTTGTATTGCAACTCTCTCTAACTGGGTGTACAAACTTCTACATAACTCAAAAATGTTTCTAGGGTTTCCCCTGGCTACTTACCTACTCTAAAATTCATCCTACGCTATCTTACTTCAGTCGCATTCTAGAGCCGAAGTGGAAACTCCTGCTCTATTTACAATTTCAAAACTTGCCTCAAATTGTAAAATTTGGCACCGGTTCAAGCGTGCCTCCAAAGGTTAATTTCGACACTGAGTGGAGGTGGATTTTGAAATCGATTTTAACTGCCCACATTGAAGTTCTAGAATAACTCTCACATGTTGAGTGGTCCCGCCTCTGTGCACTTGCCAACGATGGTCCTGCACCATACTCCCCTTGACAAAAATTCATGGACTCCTGTCCATGAGCTCCTCTACTAACTTTCCCTGCTTCTAGATAGCAGTTTCATTTTCCCAACTAACATATTCTATTGGTCATCCCTTCCATTTGACTAGATACTCAAAATAATTCTTCCTCCTGGTCTTCTTACCAATCCTCTGATCTAGAATCTTCTCCATCTGTAGCTTATTTTCCACAGGCATCTGCTTCTCCCACTGAATCTTTCCTTGATCTTCTGATCCTTTTGTGTCATATTTCCTGTAAGGGTACATGTTTCAGACATTGAATATGGGTGAAATTACCACACCATCCGACAACTCAATCTCATAGGCGTTTGCATCAAACTTCCTCAAGATCTTACAGGGTCCTATCTTCTTCATCTTCAATTTGTTATATGTTCCCTTAGGGAACCTGTCCTTCCCGAGATGTGATAAAACCTAATCTCCCACTTCAAATTGAAGTTCCTTGCAATGTTGATCAACTATGTGCTTGTATTTCTGGTTAGAACTTTGTAATTGTTCTTTGATCCGACTATGGAGTCTCTGCATTTCAACATCAAAATCCTCTGCTCCAACGCTTTTGATCTCTCCCTGTTCCAAGTCCCTTAACTCAGACACTCCCCTGGGTTTCATTCCATAGAGTATTTGGAATGGGCTCCTTCCAGTGCTTCTGTTTGGTGAGTCATTGTATGCAAATTCTGCTTGTGGTAGAATCTGATCCCACTGGTTATGGTGTTCAGTAACCAGGCTTCTCAATAAGATTCCTAAACTTCTATTTACCACCTCAGTCTACCCATCTGTCTGAGGGTGATAAGCTAAGCTGAAGGATAAATCTCTCCCCATATTCTTCCACAACATCCTCCAAAAGTGACCAACAAATTTTGTGTCTCTGTCTGAGACAATGCTCCCGGGTAGACGGTGAAGTCTCACAACTTCTCTAAAAAATAGATTTGCAACATGTGTTGCATCACTGCTCTTTTGGCATGGGATGAAATGTGCCATCTTTGAAAACCTATCCACCACCACAAATATGGAATCGAATCCACTTTGTGTTCGTGGCAATCCCAACATGAAATCTATGCTTATTGCATCCCATGGCCTCTCTGGTATTGGCAATGGTTGATAAAATCCAGTGTTCTATCTTTTCCCCTTTGCATGTTGGCAGATCCTACATTTGTTCACAAACTTTATCACCTCTATTCTCATACCTAGCCAATAGTATGAACTTCTCAATAGTGCAAACATTTTATCGTGGCCAAAATGTCCATCCAATCCTCCACTATGCTTCTCCTTCAGAAGATTGTCCCTCATTGAGCATCTTGGTATGCACAATTGATTTCCTCTGAAAAACAATCCTTCTTGAACCATATACTCTATCCACTAACTTCTATCACTCAGTACAGAGCTTGTACATGCTTTGTAGGCCTCCTGAAATCTGTATCATCACAATACATATCCTTAAGTTGTTCAAACCCCAAGGTCTCCACCTGGAATTCTTGCAAAATTAAACATCTCCTTCTTAATGCATCAACAACTTTTTTAGTATTCCTAGCAATATGTTTTATGACAAAAGTAAAATTTTGCATAAATTCAACCCATTTTGCATGCCTCTAATTCATTTTTTCTTGTCGGGTTATGAATTGTAAAGCTTGGTTATCGTTGTACAAGACAAACTCTTGCGGGACAAGATAATGCCTCCATTTCTTCAATGCTTGAATTATGGCATAGAACTCCTTGTCATATGTGGAGTATTTCCTCTTAGTCTCATTCATCTTCTCACTAAAATAGGCAATAGGTCTGTTATCCTAACTCAAAACTTCTCCTATTGCAACTCCACTTGCGTCACGTATTACCTGAAATGTCTTCCCAAAATTCGACACAATTAGAATTGGTCATTTTGTTATCTTCTCCTTCAGTATATTGAAGCTCCTTTCGGCCTCCTCTATCCATTTAAAAGACTTGTGCTACTTCTTTACTGTATCCATCATGGGTGCACAAATCCCACTGAAGTCTCTAATGAACTTTCTATAAAAACTTGCCAAACCATGAAAGCTCCTTACCTCGAACATGCTTCTTGGTGACGACCACTCCCTGATTGCTTTCACCTTCTCTGGATCCATCTTCAGTTCATTCGAAGAGATCACAAAACCCAAATAAATGAGTTATGTCTTTATAAAAGAGAACTTCTTCAAGTTGATCAACTCCTGCTGGAGCCTCCTCATTACTAGCGTTAGGTGCCTCAAATGCTTCTCTTTAGTCCTGCTAAAGATCAATATATCGTCTAGATATACAACCATGAACTTGCCAATGAAATATTTCAGAATTTCATTCATCAACCTCATAAAAGTACTCGGGGAATTCATTAAGCCAAATGACATAACTATCCACTCATACAAACCTTCATTCATCTTAAAGGTTGTTTTCCATTCATCACCTTCTCTCATCCTAATTTGGTGATATCCACTTTTCAGATCTATCTTAGAAAAGAAATTTGCTCCACTTAAGCAATCCATTAAATCATCCATTCTTGGTAAAGGAAATCTATACCTGATGGTGATCTTGTTGATGGCTCTCAAGTCTGCGCACATTCTCCATCCTCCATCTTTCTTTGGGCTTAACACAGTTGGTACTATGCATGGGCTCAAAATTTCTCTGACTAAACCCTTATCCAGCAATTTTTGGACTTGGTTCTTCACCTCCTCATTTTATCGAAGTGTTAATCTATATGCTGCCTTGTTCGGCAGGCTTGCTCCTGGTATCAATTCGATATGATGACTGATACTCCTAATGGGTGGCAATGAGATTGGCAACTCATCCACCACTATATCAACAAAATTATCCAGCAGCTCCTGAACTTGTTCAAGAAAATCATCCATTGATGTACTCGTAAGGATGACTCTGGGATTCCTCACCATGATGAACTGCATCTCCTATTCTTCCTTTACTTCTTTCAAGAGTTCCTTCCCACTCATGATAAGTATGCTTGTGCTAGCTTCCTCCTTCGCTCTCTTCTCTTCCATTGGCAGCAACATATGCATCCTACCATTCTTCTCCAATGTATATGTATTCTTCCTTCCATCGTGAATGACATTTATGTCAAACTGCCATGGTCTTCCCAACAAAATGTGGCATACGTCCATGGGAATTACATCACATAGGATTTCATCTTTATATCCTCCTAATTTAATCTCAACCAGGCATTGTTTAGCGATCATTACCTGGTGTCCTTTTTGCAGCCATGAGACTTTGTATGGACTTGGATGTGCAGTTGTCTTCAGCTCCAATTTATCCACCATCTCTGTGGATACTAGGTTTTCAGTACTCCCACTGTCAATGATCACCTTGCATACTTTTTCCTTAGTCTTGCAAGATGTCCTGAAGAGATTGTTTCTCTGCATTGGCTTTTCAATTTCTGCCTCTGGTTTTAAGAGAACTTTTCTCAACATCAGGGATGCTCCATCCTCTGCTCCTTCTGCTTCAACATCTCTTTGTTGTGCTTCTGAAATGTGAGCTTCTCCTCCTTCCTTCTTCTTCTCAGGACATTCCCAAGACATGTTCCCTATCTTTCCATAGTTATAGCACCTTACTCCTCCTCTGCCTCTTCCTCTAGAAGAGTTTCTTCCACCACTCTGTCTCCCTAGTGAACTTCCTCCTTGTTCTAAGTGATTGTGTGGTTTCTCACCCTTATCCTTAGACTGTTGTGCTCTATCATGGTTAAATCCCTTTCTTTTGCTTGGGATCGAGCCTTTACCTCTTCCTCATTGGTTCTGTTTTCTGGCCAGATTCTTCTCTGCCTTCATCGCAAACTGATAAGCATCTTCCATAGTCCTCACTAACATCATGCTAAGTTCATCCTGGATTTCATATCTCAATCCATTTATATATCTGGAGACTCTTTCTTCATCTCTCTCCCTTTGTCCAGTTCTGATGTTCATCCGGTAGAACTCCGTGGTGTACTCCTTGACTGTCACCCCTTTCTGTCTCAGGTTTTGTAGCTTCTTGAATAGATTGATCTGGTAGTCTTTGGGTATGAACTTAGCCTTCAGTTTGGCTACCATCCTGTCCCAACTCTTTATCCTTTGTTTTCCTTTACTTCTCCTCTCATCCTGCAGTTCGTCCCACCACTGTGCTGCATGACCTTTTAGCCTGGTGACTGCCTGCTTCACCTTCTTCTCTTCATCGAAATCTTCATAGTCTAAGTGTTTGTCCATGGACCTTATCTAGTCCAGCAGTTCTTCAGCNATGGGGACCTCTATCTTAGCTCTGCCTCCCAATCTGGAAACTGCTCTCAACAAACATTCTTCTGCAACATCCTCTCCTGCAGCTTCTTCAACCTCAACCTCTTCACTTTTTGCATCACTGACATCCCCAACGTCAAGTGCTCTTCTCTGTGTTTCTTCCATTGTTTCCAATCGGGGCGCGAAGCTCTAGCATCTCCCTCTCTATAACACGGTTGGCTAAAGGTGACTATTGATTTCTTGGCGGCATTATGTTGACTATATATCACACACAGAGTACAGCTCTAAGTTCTCTATCTCCTTCTTTTCCTCCTTCTCTTGAAGTCTACAGACGAAAAACTGATGCTTTGATACCACCTGATGCAGACCCCTATCCCTCTTAAGGGCTGTGCAACCTCCCGGTCAAGATCTTTTGATTTTGGAGCCGAAATGGCTCTTCTGGTTCCAAACTGGAATCCTTTGAATGAATACACAAGTCCCCCACAAATGCTCAGTTGGATTTTCCAAGCGCCAAGCATGAGCTCCCACAACACATGACCAAGAGCTGTGACCTTGCGCTAAGCCAAAAAGGGCGCTTGTCCTGGATCGAAACTTCACAAGTCAAACATCTCGTCCCTTTGTCATTCGAATCCCTAGTTGCCGAAATGCTGAAATATCATGGAATGAGACTTCATAAGTCAATCATCCTGTCCCTTCGTCCTTCGAACCCCCGGTTGACAAAATGTCGAAATATAGTGGGCCGGGACTTCATAAGTCAAGTGTTCCATCCCTTCATCCTTCGAACCCCTGGTTGCCAAAATGTCGAAATGTCCCAACACCTATTCCTTTGGGTTTTCATGTTTCGTGAACTCACAATGCAAGGGATATCTATGCTCCTTAGAATCCTCGATTGCCAAAATGACGAAATGTCCCAGCCCCTATTCCTTTGGGTTTTCGTGTTTAGTGAAATCAGCGTACAAGGGATATATCTACTCTTTGAAATCCCCAGTTTCCGAAATGCTGAAATGTTCCAGTGCCTATTCTTTTGGGTTTTCGTGTTTCATGAAATCTGGGTGCAAGGGATATCTCTGCTCCTTGGAATCCCTAGTTTTCGAAATGCCGAAACACCGAAATGCCTTGGCGTTCAATCAACGACTCACAATAATCCCTGGGATATACGATCCACGTTCGACCTCGCTATTTYGCTATTTCACTATTTTGCAATTCGAGGTTTTGGGAGACAAGGACCTCTGTCCTTCCAATTGGCGATAACTGAAATCACGAAATGGACCAACGATCCAGAGCTACCTGTGATCGATGGTTCACGTCGAATCGTGATTTCATGATTCATGGTTTTGAGAGACARGGATCTCTGTCCTTTCAACTCGTGGTACCCRAAATTGAGAAATGGACCAACGATCCAGATCTATTTGAGATCGATGGTCACTATTCCTCCTAAGMTTTGGACATCAAAAATCCCTCACCGCTAACCTCCTTGCAGCTCCACCTTATCCAACAGCTGGTGGGGTTTCGATGTTTCTCCTCAAGGACTCTCCACCATCCGTTCAGATCTTCGGGATCTCCCCACTTGGATCTACTCAACGTTAAAGCYTGCGATTTTCCCTCAAATTGGACWGTTTGCGGGATCTTTTTCTATGATCAAATGCTCGACAGTGTTCTTCCTCCTGAGATTTTACTCGCTTTAGACTTAGAGATTTTCCAAGTCTTCGAAGGCTCGGCCTTTGCTTCTTCCTAGGAGATGGGTTTTTCTGGGTCTCAATAACGCTTCTCTGAAACATTATTTCTCTTGAGCTTCACATTGTGTAGGCCTCGAATTCCCGCGCACTCTTTGCATCTAAGGGATTTTGATAACTCGGATCCAAGGGGTTTCTCACAGAGAGATTCCTCCTGATCTCCTGGTGTTCTCTCCTCACTCGATGCACACCTTTCAATGCTTCAATGAAGAGAAACAATTGAAATTGGAAAACTCACAGTCACCATCTCATTCACTTATTTATGGGATACAAGGATAATAGAAAAGACAAGAAAATGTAAACATAATTGCACAACATGCATTTGGATCAATTTTCCCTCTTGTTATATTCACCAGTGCCTAATGGCTATAGAATACATTCAAAATTACAGTAACTCAAAAACTGAGATCTCCTGCTAACTCGTAGTTCTCTCTTACAGTTAATTTCTCTCTGTATTGTAGCTCTCTCTAACTTGGTGTACAAACTTCTACATAACTCAAAAATGTTTCTAGGGTTTCCCCTAGCTACTTGCGTACTCTAAAATTCATCCTACACTACCTTAGTTCAGTCGCATTCCAGAGCCGAAGTGGAAACTCCTGCTCTGTTTACAATTTCAAAACTTGCCTCAAAGGGTAAAATTCGGCACCGGTTCAAGCGTGCCTCCAAAGGTGAATTCCGACACTGAGTGGAGGTGGATTCCAAAATTGGTTGTAACTGCCCATGTTGAAGTTCTGGAAGAAATCTCACATGTTGAGTGGTCCTGCCTCTGTGCGCTTGCCAACGATGCTCTTGCATCAAGACCTCGTGCAAGGTAAAACTTGGAGACAAAACCACTTACCCCATGGAAGGATTTGGACAAGCCTCCATCAAAATGAAAATAGGTAACTATGTTCACTTAAGCAATGCTTTATATGTACCTAGTTTAGAAAAGAATCTTGTATCAATATATTGCCTAGAAGACAAAGGAAACATAATAGATTTCGTGGATGGAAAAGTGTTATCATGGCATAAAGACTCCAGCATAGAGAATGTTAGGGTTATTGGAAATCATGAAGGAAATCTGTATAGACTACTAGAACAAAATGAATAATCTCTTGTACACAACAAAGTCAACCCCAATTATCTTTGGCACATAAGGTACGCTCACATTAACTATCAAGCATTACCCTTTCTCGAAAAGATGGTTGAGGAAATACCAGAGTTGCAATCTACACATGAAGGAATCTGCAAAGGATGTGCTCTTGGGAAGAATATCAAGAAACCATTTCGAAGCAGCAACAACAGATCTAAGGAGATTATAGATCTGATACACTCATATGTTTGCGGTCCGATGCCAGTAAAATATCTAGGAGGATCTTCTTACTACGAAATCTTTATAAATGACTATTCGAGAAAGACTTGGCTATATCTACTAAGGACAAAATATGAAGTATTCAACAAGTTTCAAGAGTTCAAAGCAGAAATAGAAAACCTCACTAATAAGAAGATCAAGACACTAAGAACCGATAATGGTGGAGAATACACATCAAAGGAATTCGTTGCATTATGCAAATCGACAGGGATTAGGAGGGAGTTGATTGTTCCTCATAATCCTCAACAAAATGGTGTNAATACCAGAGTTGCAATCTACACATGAAGGAATCTGCAAAGGATGTGCTCTTGGGAAGAATATCAAGAAACCATTTCGAAGCAGCAACAACAGATCTAAGGAGATTATAGATCTGATACACTCATATGTTTGCGGTCCGATGCCAGTAAAATATCTAGGAGGATCTTCTTACTATGAAATCTTTATAAATGACTATTCGAGAAAGACTTGGCTATATCTACTAAGGACAAAATATGAAGTATTCAACAAGTTTCAAGAGTTCAAAGCAGAAATAGAAAACCTCACTAATAAGAAGATCAAGACACTAAGAACCGATAATGGTGGAGAATACACATCAAAGGAATTCATTGCATTCTGCAAATCGACAGGGATTAGGAGGGAGTTGACTGTTCCTCATAATCCTCAACAAAATGGTGTAGCAGAAAGAAAGAACATATCCATTGAAGAAACTGTAAAATCCTTACTAAATGATCAAGGTCTATCCATGTTATTATAGGGAGAAGCAACAATGATAGCAATATATGTGTAGAACAGAAGTCCTCATCGTATTTTGAAGGACATGAAACCAGAAGAATCTTTCTCAGGTAAGAAACCTAATGTGGAAAATATAAGAATATTTGGATGTCCTATTTACTCTCACATTCCCAAGGACAAGAGGAATAAACTAGAACCTTCAGGAAAGAAAGGGATATTCGTGGGATACAGTGATTCATACAAAGCTTATAGAATATATATTCCATAACAACATAAGATCAAAGTCAACAGAGACGTAACTTTCAATGAGAAGATGGCCTTCAAGAAATCCATAGAAGAAACTATAGAAGAAGAAGAGATTGAAGAACTTAACGAAGAAAACACAAAAAATGAAAATGACAAAAAGGAACTACATGATCATCCTACGGATCCATGTGAAAACATTGATTCATATATCGTACCTAAGACCAAGAAAAGACCAGCTTTTCTTGAAGAAACCTTACAAGATGCATAAATACTCAAGGTTCCAAAAGGAACATTCAAAAAGAGTAAAAGACCTAAAATATTCTCAAGTTATGCAACATACACGATGAAGCTTCTAGATGAAGAACCTACCACATTTGAAGAAGCATTTTAAAAGGAACAATGGAAAGAAGATATGACAGAAGAGCATCAATCCATTATGAAAAATGAGGTATGGGAAATTGTACCTAGACCTAAAGAAAAATTAGTGGTAACTTCAAAATGGGTATACAAGATCAAACATGCAGCAGACAGAAGTGTGGATAAATACAAGGAAAGATTCATATCCAGAGGGTTCTCCCAGAAGGAGGGATAAGATTATGACGAAACCTTTTCTCTGGTGGCTAGATACACTTCCATCAGAGCTATCATATCTCTTGTCACTTCCATGGAATGGAACTTACATCAGATGGATGTAAAGACAACTTTCCTCAATGGAGCTATTGAATAAAAAGTATATATTGAACAACCTCAAGGGTTTGAGGTACATTCCAGAGAAACTCACGTTTTCATATTGAAGAAATATCTATATGGACTCAAGCAAGCTCCAAGGGCTTGGTATGCTAGAATGGACAACTATCTAACGAGACTTGGTTTCTCCAAGAGTCATGCAGATCCAAACCTTTATTACAAAGTCATGGACAATGCACCTGTGATTCTACTATTATATGTTGACGATCTATTCATAACAGGTGAGGAGTCTCTTATTATCCAGTGCAAGAAGGAATTAGCTTTTGAATTTGATATGAAAGATCTAGGTTTCATGCATTATTACTTGGGACTAGAAGTATGGCAAAAGCGTGGTGAAGTATTCTTTGGACAAGGAAAGTATGCAATAAAGATCCTTCAAAAATTTGGAATGATGGATTGTAAGTCCATGGACACTCCTATGAATGCAGATATAAGAAAAGTGAAAGTTCCAGATTTTGATCCAGTAGATCCATCTCTATATCGACAACTAATTGGGTCATTGATGTATCTGGTAAATACTTGACCAAACATCTTCTTTGCCATGAATACACTAATCCAATTCCAGATGGAACCAGGACATGAGAATTGGATAGCTGCAAAGCATGTATTAGGATATATTCGTGGAACAATAAACTATGGTTTGAGATATACCGCATCTAGTGATATACAGCTTCATGGATTCACAGACTCAGATTGGGCAGAAAGTGCAGAAGATAGAAAGAGCACTTCAAGTATGTTTTTCATATTGGGATCTGCTATGATATCTTGGGGTAGCAGGAAACAAAAGTCTATTGCACTCAACATAGCAGAATCAGAGTATATCGCAACATGTGAAACATGCACTGAAGCAATATGGTTAAGGAAGTTAATCTCCAATTTATTTGATCAGATTTTAGAATCGACCATAATACATTGTGATAATCAGAGTTGTATAAGATTATCAGAAATCCTGTATTTCATGAAAGGTTGAGACACATTGAGATCAAATACTACTTTATTCGAGATAAAGTCTAGGAAGGAGAGGTAAAGCTCGAGTATATCCCCACTATCGAGCAAATAGAAGACATTCTAACAAAACCTCTATCTAGAATAAAGTTTGCATATTTCTGAGAGAAGATGGGGATCATGGAAATAACTCCCTTAGCTGAAAGGGAAGACTCTCTAGGTTAGGAGGGAGCATTAAAAATATTATTGAAAAATATTGTTGAAAAATATTATTGAAACATTTATCTTTGTGATTGAAAAATAGTCCAAATTGGACAGATTCTTTCCTGTTCAGAAAGTGGATTGAGATTTTTGATGGACAATGATTCCCCATTATGGTTAACATGGGAAATGGTCCAGATTGTTGATGTATCATAGAAAATGACTTCCCATTGTGGTTAACATGGGGAGTGGTTTAGGGAAGTCTCTCTTCTTGAGGTTTACTCAAGAAGACTAGCCCGCCTCACCGGACAACTATTTCTCATTGTGGTTAACATGAGGAATGGTCCGTTTTGGAGGTTGATATAGGACAGTCTTTTCATCTTGTGATTAATAGAGGAAATGGTCTGGACAATCATTTCTTAGGGTTTATACATTCTCTCTAGGGTGCACTTTGATTAGTGTAGGAAGAATGGCCCAGGGTGGGGAATGGTCCAGGATCAACAATCAGGGATAGACATTCCTTAGGGTTTATACATTCTCTCTAGGGTTCACTTTGATTAGTGTAGGAAGAATGGGCCAAGGTGAGGAATAGTCCATGACTTAGAAATAAAAAACAATCATTCTTCTTTTTTTGAGAATAATAGGGCAGATAGACCATTGTTGATGTTCTATAGTGAGGGTAGATATTCTTTCACATCTCACAGATGTGAGTGAAATATTTTCCTAGATGGTTCAATTTATTTTAACAATATTTTCTATGCAGGTTGTCATCAAATGATTGTTATGGAGACTACCTGTCTCCAGATAGTACAAATATACTACTGTGGTGGATATGTTCCACTGTTTGTGACTATGTGTCATGATTTGAGTAGTTGTGTACTACCGTGGATAGACACAGTTGTGTTCTATCAATTGATATTGTACTAGTTGTCATAGAAGATTATCCAGTTGGATAATAATGACAGTGCTCGTGATACTACGAGTTGAATGGTCTGTTTGTGCTCAAGACCATACCTCCCTAGCTAGGAGGGAGTGTTAATATTATGGTAGCTTTGGGTGGTATGAACCTTTATTGTGACCTATGACGAGATTAGAATATTCTAGGAGGAAGCAAAGAAGAAAAGGAAACCCTAGATGAGATGTAGATTGTAGAAATATAATTAATATGAATTAATTAGTACCCAGAAGGAGAACTTGGCCCCAGTAAGTCTGCCAGAACCACTATAAATACAGGGCGCCAGTTCTCATTATTCACATTCTCAGAATTGCAGAGAGCTAGTTATGCACACTACAATTGGCATTTTTTGTGCGCAAGTTTCTGGGGAAGGTGTTGCACCACTTTTTGGGTGGGATTATCTGATCACCTTTGGTTTCTATTCTTGCTTGGTGCATTAACCTTGCTTGGCTATTGATTGCTACCAATATTCTTCTTTGTCAAGGTCAAGGTGCTCGAAGGGTGGCTTCGACCTATGGTTGGGTGAAAAGGGTATTATCAATGGTAAAACAAGCACAATCCTTCATATTCTTATAGGAATAAGAGTGGTGGTGCCGAGTGCAGCTTTTGATGACTTTTATTTAGAATCTTAGACATGATATCTCAGACAAAGGCAAGCTAAGCAGAGACATCGAGAAAGTTCGACAGAACGAGCAGAGGCTCAACCCCAGTGTTGACTAGCCCCTTCTGGCTAAGGTTTCCTGTGTTTTTTATGTTTTCATCTAGTATAATTCATAATCTCTCTACCCTGTGCAACTTATTAGATCTAGGAATTTTCAGTCTTAGCATAGTCCAACTTTTTTGGTTTTGGTCTGTATAGTCTAGCCAACATAACTTTGGCCTTGTGTGGCACTCTAGTTCTAGATCCTTTCGTTCTATGTTTCTTATAGCTTAAATTTTTTTGCATGGACATGATGAATTTTAAGGCCATGTGGCAACATTGGTTTCCCATGCGGGAAATGCTATCACAACGTCCTATGATAACATGACAAATGTAATGTTTCTGCTTAGCGGGTTTTAATACAAATCCTAACTTACAAAAACAAATTACATTAATAATTAAAGTATTACTTACTTAATTAATTATTACAATAATAAAGTAATATTAAAATAATACATGAATAACACATTATTAAAAAAATAAAATTAATTCATAGTAAATATATATTAAAGTAATAAAGTATTAATAACATTAATAAATAAAAAAATATATTAAAACTACTTTAAAACATTATTACATAAATACAAAACACAAATGTATAAAATTTTTACATTAAAATATCAACACATTCATACAATATTCATGAATACATTAATACAATATGTTACATTAATAAATTAATAATAAAGTAATGCATTACAAATACATTTAAAAAATATTAATACATTTGTTTGTTTGTTTGTTAGAAATGTCCGTTACTTTTTTAATTTTAATTTTTGGGTGTCTCCTCTTCACTAAACATGTCGTAAGGGTATTGAACTTGAGCCACCGAGCAAACAAAACCCACACCTTAACCACTTGAACTAGTGGGAATTCACAAAAGTATTAATACATTGAATTTATACTTTATACACTATTAAATTTGTTATTAGCACTTTATTATTATTATTAATGTATTAATACTTAAATTTAAACATTTCATTAATGTATTAAATAATAATACAATAATACTTTAACGCATTAATATATTTGTGTATGAATGCATTCAATAATATACCATTATGGTTGGTCATGGTTGAACTTCACCATGCTTGGCCATGGTTGACCATCACCATGGTTGACTATGGTTGAACTTCACCATGATTGGCTATGGTTGACCATCACCATGGTTGATTGGCCGAGGTTGAATATGGTTTCTCATGCCCATGGATGAGCTTCGTAGACCATGTGGAGACGATTATGGTGGGCGATGCTGATTATGTTGATGAATAAATGAAGTACATTAATAAAGTACTAAAACATTACTAAAGTAATAATAAATTAATACATTAATAATGTATTAATAAGTTAATGTGAAAATACATTAATATACTAAAGTACTTATGTATTAATTAGTTAATATGTTAATGACCTATTAATTAATGTATTAATGTGGTTGTTTGTTACATTATGGCATTGGAATAGGTTTGACACATTCCAATAGTGGGTTATGTTCGTGATATTGCGACATTGGGAAATGTTCTTCTCATTATAATGTTGGTATATGTTTTTCACATTGATACATTGGTTTGTGTACATCACATTGAAACAATGGGTTCTCGTTGTGACATTGTGATGTTTGGAAATGTTTTTCACATTATGACATCAGGATCTATGCATTGCATTGTGATGTGAGGATATGTTTGTCACATTGCAACAACATGACAATGTTCATCACATTGCGATGCACATTTATGTTCATTGCATCGTGACATTATTATTCATATTGCAAAAACAAAGAAATGTTCATCACATTGCGACATTTTTTTATGTTCGTCACCTTGCAAACATAAAGGGACGTTGAAATGTATTAATAATTAATAAAGGAAGTACATTAATAAAGCATTGAAACATTTCTAAGGTAATAATAAAGTAATACATTAATAATGTATTAATAAGTTGATGTGATAATATATTAATGTACAAAATTACTAATGTATAAATTAATTAATACATTCATGATCTATTGATTATTGTACCAATGTGGTTGTTTGTCACATTATGGCGTTGGAATAGGTTTGACACATTTCAAGAGTGGGTTATGTTTGTGACATTGCGTTATTGGGAAAGGTTAGTCTCGTTGCAATGTTGGTCTATATTTGTCCCATTGCCACATTGGTTTGTGTACATCACATTGCAACAATGGGTTGTGGTCGTCACATTGCGATGTTTGAAAATTTTTGTCACATTGTGATGTGAGGATATGTGCATCACATTCCTATGTGAGGATAGGTTCGTCACATTGCAACAACAGGACAATGTTCATCACATTGCAATGTCTATTTATGGTCATCACGTTATGATGTTACAATTCATATTATGACAAGAGGGAAATGTTCATCACATTGCAACATTCATTTATGTTTGTCACATTGCAACGTTACTATTCACATTATGACAAAAGGGATTTGTTCATTACATTATGACATTTTTTTATGTTCAACCCTTTGTGACGTTATTATTTTTGATAGATTTCAACGATACTATGTTTTCCCTAGTGGCATGTTATTATGTTCGTCACATTGCAACATTACTATGTTGGCCATGTTGTAACATCCATTTTTGTTCATGACATGACATCATAATTTGTTTTTGTCACATTATGGCGTTGGTGATTGTCGGTTATGTTCGTGACATTGCCACAGTAGGAAATGTACTAATGTGGTTGTTTGTCACATTATGGCATTGGAATAGGTTTAACACATTCTTGATCTATTAATTAATTTACTAATGTGGTTGTTTGTCACATTATGGATCTATTAATTATGGCGTTGGAATAGGTTTGTCACATTGTGGATCTATTAATTATTGTACTAATGTTGTTGTTTGGCACATTAAGGCATTGGAATAGGTTTGACACATTCCAACACTGGGTTATGTTCGTGAAATCGCGACATTGGGAAAGGTTTGTCTCATTGCAATGATGGTCTATATTTGTCACATTGCCACATTGGTTTGTGTATATCACATTGCAAGAATGGGTTGTGGTCATCACATTGCGATGTTTGAAAATGTTTGTCACATTTTGATGTCAGGATATGTGCATCACATTGCTATGTGAAGATAGTTTTGTCACATTGCGACAACAGGACAATGTTCATCACTTTGCAACGTATGTTTATGGTCATGACATTGCAATGTTCCTATTCAGATTGTGACAACAAGGCAATGTACGTCACATTGCGACGTTCATTAATGTTTTTCACATTGCGACGTTACTATTCACATTGTGAAAAAATGGCTTTGTTCATCACATCGCGACATTTATTTATGTTCAACATGTTGTGATGTTATTATTTTTGATAGATTGAAATAATAGTATTTTTTCCATAGTGAGATGTTACTATGTTATTCACATTGCAAGATTACTAGGTTCGTCATGTTCTAACATCCATTTTTGTTCATGACATGACAATGTGAGTTTTTTTTTGCAACGTAGGGTTTTTTTTGTTACATTATGGCATTGTTGATAGTCAATTATGTTCGTGACATTGTAGCATTGAGAAATTTATGTTTGTCATATTGCAAACATAAACAAAGGTCAATTTTTTTAATCAACAATAAAGGAAGTACATTAATAAAGTATGAAAAAATTAGTAAAGTAATAATAAAGTAATAAATTAATAACGTATCAATAAGTTTATGCAACAATGCATTAATGTGCCAAAGTACTAATGTATAAATTAATTAATACATTAACGGTATATGAATTAATGTACTAATGTGATTATTTGTCACATTATGGTGTTGGAATAGGTTTGACACATTCCAACACAGAGTCATGTTCATGACATTGGTACATTGTGAAAGGTTCATCTCATTGTAATGTTGGTGTATATTTTTTACATTTCCATGTTGGTTTGTGTATATCACATTGCGACAATGGGTTGTGGTTGTCAAATTGTGATGTTTAAAAATGTTTGTGAAATTGTGATGTCACAATATATGCCTAACATTGCTACATGAAGATATATTAGTCACATTGTGACCACATGGCAATGTTTGTCAAGTTGTGACGTTTGTTTATGTTCGTCACGTTGTGAAATTACTATTCAGATTATGTCATTAGGCAATGTTCGTCACATTCTGACGTCCATTTATGTTTGTCACATTGTGAGGTTACTATTCACATTGTGACAAAAGGGCTTTGTTCATCATATTGTGATGTTTGTTTATGTTCAACACTTTCGAACATTACTATTTTAGACAGATTGCAACGATACTATGTTCGACGTAGGGGGATGTTACTATGTTTGTCACATTGCAACATTACTATGTTCGTTATGTTGTAACACCCATTTTTTTCCATGACATCATAAGGTTTTGATTAACGACATAGTTTTTTTTTTCTCACATTATGGCATTGGAATAGGTTTGTCACATTTCTAAAGTGGGGTATGATTGTCACATTGTGTCGTTTGGAATTGTTCATCTCATTGAAATGTTGGACTATGTTTGTCAATTTGTCTCATTGGTTTGTGTACAATACACGGTGAAAGTGCATTGTGGTCATCACATTGCGACGTTTGGAAATATTTATTACTTTGTGACATCATGATATGTGTGTGACATCTCAATGGGAGGATATGCTTGTCACATTGTGACAATAGGGAAATGTTAATCACATTGTCTTGTCCATTTATGTTCGTAAAATTGTGAGTCACTATTATTGGAATATTGCAACATTACTATGCTGATCACACTGGGACATTATTATGTTTGTCACATTGCAACATTACTATGTTCATCACATTGTAACTTCTGGTTTTGTTCGTTAGATTGCAACATCAGGTTATGTTTTTCGCATGACAAGGTTGGTTTGTTTTTGACACATTACAAAAATGAAGTTATGGCCAAGTTTTCATACCATGGCATTTTCTTTTTATATATTATTTTTTCTTATTTTATAACGAAACAATTTTTTCATCAAAATCTTTTTTTACTATTGAGTGTCAAAAAAAAGTCTATATGTTAAAATATAGACTCTAATGGTCTATATTTTAAAATTAATGGTGTTGATCAGTGTATATCAACCACCTTTTACTTAAATGTGGTTGTTGCTAGTTGACGATCGACAAGAGTGGAGAACAACCATTAATATATTAATAGATAATTAATATATTAATTAATTATTACATTAATTTATACTGTAATTTATTAATGTAACATATTAGATAATAAATAAAAAAATACACTAATAATAAAAAAATACATTAATATATTAATAATGTATAGATACATTGCCATATTACATAAAGGTTATAAAGTCCCAATGTAATAATTAAATAATCTATTAATTAATGTATTAATACATAAATATGGTAATATCTTAAAGTTTAATGTTTTAATTAATTAATACCTTATTGTGATGTATAAATTAAAGTATCAATACATTAACGTATAATGTGTAATGTAGTATTGTAACATGTTAATTAATAAATACCTTAATAATGTATTGTATCAATTAATTGATACATTAATAAATTATAAATTAATATATTGTTAAAGTATAAATACACTAATACATTAGTAAAGATTTTCAAATATATTAATAAAGTAAAAAGAAAATATGTAAAATGTAATGTGTTAATGTAATAATACAATGTATGAATGTAATGTATTAATTAATTAATAATAATACATTATTGCATTAATCATTAAAGTATTAATTAATCAATTAATACATTTTTAAATTATTAAAAAATTAACAAAATATTAGATTATTATTAATTAATATATTAATAAAGCATCACATTAATAAAGTATTAAAGTATCAAAAAAATACAATAATACTTTAAAGTAATAAAGTATTAGTAGTACACTAATAAAGAAAAAATACATTTATAATGTATTCTAGAATAATTACATTATTACAATAAAATATAAACATTATTATACATTGATTATAAAACATTTAAACATTAATAATGTATTAATACATTGATGTACTAAAATATAAATGTATTAATACATAAATAATGTATTAATACATTGATGTAATAAAATATTATTGTATTAATACATTAATGTGATAATATATTATTGTATTAATATATTGATGTGATAATATATTATTGTATTAAAATTTAATAATTAAATAATATATAAATTATTGTAGAAAATAATAAACACATTAATGTTTTTAAAGTATTAAATGTATTAAATAATTAAAACATTAATATATTAAAGTATTAAAACATTAATATATAATTTAATGTATTAATTAATTAATAATAAAATATTAATAATTAATTATGGATGGGGTGATTACAGACATGATGGGTGGATATTCAGCTGGGAGGACACATGGCCTAGTCTCCCGCCACCTCGAGGCATCTCAGGCGCATTCAACCTCCACCATAACCTCATGACTTTAACATTTCAACAATAGTAAAGTAATATTAAAATAATACATGAATAACACATTATTAAAAAAATAATACATAAAAAGCATTAATTCATAGTAAATATATATTAAAGTAATAAAGTATTAATAACATTAATAAATTAAAAATACATTAAAACTACTTTATAACATTATTACATAAATGCAAAACACAAATGTATAAAAAATTTTCATTAAAATATCAACACATTCATACAATATTCATGAATACATTAATACAATATGTTACATTAATAAATTAATAATAAAGTAATGCATTAAAAATACATTTCAAAAATATTAATAAATTTTTTGTTTGTTTGTTAGAAATATTCGTTAATTTTTTAATTTTTGGGTGTTTCATCTTCACTAAACACATCGTAAGGGTATTGAACTTGAGCTGCCTAGCAAACAAAACCCACACCTTAACCACTTGAACTAGTGGGAATTGACAAAAGTATTAATACATTGAATTTATACTTTATACTCTATTAAATTTGTTATTAGCACTTTATTATTATTAATGTATTAATACTTAAACTTAAGCATTTCATTAATGTATTAAATAATAGTACAATAATGCTTTAACACATTAAGGTATTTGTGTATGAATGCATTAAATAATATACCATTATTGTTGGTCATGGTTGAACTTCACCATGATTGGCCATGGTTGACCATCACCATGGTTGACTATGGTTGAACTTCACCATGATTGGCTATGGTTGACCGGGGTTGACTATGGCTTCTCATGCCCATGGATGAGCTTCGTAGACCATGTGGAGATGATTATGGTGGGCGATATTGATTATGTTGATGAATAAATGAAGTACATTAATAAAGTACTAAAACATTACTAAATTAATAATAAATTAATACATTAATAATGTATTAATAAGTTAATGTGAAAATACATTAATATACTAAATTACTTATGTATTAATTAGTTAATATGTTAATGACCTATTAATTAATGTATTAATTTGGTTGTTTGTTACAATATGGCATTGGAATAGGTTTGACACATTCAGATAGTGGGTTACGTTCATGATATTGTGACATTGGGAAATGTTCTTCTCATTACAATGGTGGTCCATGTTTTTCACATTGATACATTGGTTTGTGTACATCACATTGCAACAGTGGGTTCTGGTTGTGGCATTGCAACGTATGGAATATATTGCCACATTATAACGTCAGTATCTATGCATTGCATTGTGACGTGAGGATATGTTTGTCACATTGCAACAACATGAAAATGTTTATCACATTGTGATGTACATTTATGTTCATCGAGTTGCGACGTTATTATTCATATTGCAACAACAAAGCAATGTTCATCACATTGCGACATTTGTTTATGTTCGTCACCTTGCAAACATAAAGGGACATTGAAATGTATTAGTAATTAATAAAGGAAGTATATTAATAAAGAATTGAAACATTACTAAGGTAATAATAAAGTAATACATTAATACTGTATTAATAAGTTGATGTGATAATATATTAATGTATGAAATTACTAATGTATATATTAATTAATACATTCATGATCTATTAATTAATGTACTAATGTGTTTGCTTGTCACATTATGGCATTGGAATAGGTTTGACACATTTCAACAGTGGGTTATGTTTGTGACATTGCAACATTGGGAAAGGTTAGTATCATTGCAATGTTGGTCTATATTTGTCGCATTGCCACATTGGTTTGTGTACATCACATTGCAACAATGGGTTGTGGTCGTCACATTGCGATGTTTGAAATTTTTTGTCACATTCTGATGTGAGGATATGTGCATCAAATTTGTACGTGAAGATAGGTTCGTCACATTGCAACAATAGGACAATGTTCGTCACATTGCAATGTCCGTTTATGGTCATCACGTTATGTTGTTACAATTCATATTATGAAAACAGGGAAATCTTCATCACATTGCGACATTCATTTATCTTTGTCACATTTCGACATTACTATTCACATTATGACAAAAGGGATTTGCTCATCACATTATGACATTTTTTTATGTTCAACACTTTATGATGTTATTCTTTTTAATAGATTGCAAAGATACTATGTTTTCCATAGTGGGATGTTATTATGTTTATCACATTGCAACACTATTATGTTGGCCATGTTGTAACATCCATTTTTCTTCATCACATGACATCATAATGTTTTTTTTAGTCACATTATGGCGTTGGTGATAGTGAGTTATGTTCGTGACATTGCCACATTGGGAAATGTACTTTATGTGGTTGTTTATCACATTATGGCGTTGGAATAGGTTTAACACATTGTTGATCTATTAATTAATGTAATAATGTGGTTGTTTGTCACATTATAGATCTATTAATTATGGCATTGGAATAGGTTTGTGACATTGTGGATCTATTAATTATTGTACTAATGTTGTTGTTTGTCACTTTAAGGAATTGGAATAGGTTTGACACATTCCAATAGTGGTTTATATTCGTGACATTGCGACATTGGGAAAGGTTTGTCTCATTGCAATGATGGTCTATATTTGTCGCATTGCCACATTGGTTTTTGTATATCACATGGAAAGAATGGGTTGTGGTCATCACATTGCAATGTTTGAAAATGTTTGTCACATTTTGATGTCAGGATATGTGCATCACATTGCTATGTATTAATAATCAATAAAGGAAGTACATTAATAAAGTATGAAAACATTAGTAAAGTAATAATAAAGTAATAAAGTAATAATGTATCAATAAGTTGATGCAACAATACATTAATGTGCCAAAGTACTAATGTATAAATTAATTAATACATTAATGGTCTATTAATTAATGTATTAATGTGATTGTTTGTCACATTATGGTGTTGGAATAGGTTTGACACATTCCAACACACGGTTATGTTCATGACGTTGGTACATTGGGAAAGGTTCATCTCATTGTAATGTTGGTCTATATTTRTTTCATTGCCACATTGGTTTGTGTATATCACATTGCAACAATGGGTTGAGGTCGTCAAATTGTGATGTTTAAAAATGTTTGTCAGATTGTGATGTCACAATATATGCCTAACATTGCTACGTGAAGATATATTCGTGRCATTGTGATGACATGACAATGTTTGTCAAGTTGCGATGTTTGTTTATGTTGGTCACGTTGTGACATTACTATTCAGATTCTATCATTAGGTAATTTTCATCACATTCTTACATCCATTTATGTTTTCCACATTGCAAGGTTACTATTCACATTGTGACAAAAGGGATTTGTTCATCATATTGTGATGTTTGTTTATGTTCAACACTTTGGAACGTTACTATTTTAGACAGATTGCAATGATTCTATGTTCAACGTAGTGGGATGTTACTATGTTCACCACATTGCAACATTACTATGTTTGTCATGTTGTAACATCCATTTTTTTTCATGAGATCATAAGGTTTGGATTCACAGCAAAGGTTTTTTTTTTCTCATATTATGGCATTAGAATAGGTTTGTCACATTTCTAAAGTGGTGTATGTTCCTCACATTGTGACATTTGGAATTGTTTGTCTCATTGAAATGTTGGTCTATGTTTGTCAAGTTGCCACATTGGTTTGTGTACATCACATGGTGACAATGCATTGTGGTCATCACATTGGGACATTTGGAAATATTTGTTACATTGTGAAATCATGATATGTGTGGGACATATCAATGGGAGGATATTATTGTCACATTGCGAGAATAGGGAAATGTTAATCACATTGCGATGTCTGTTTATGTTCGTCACATTGTGAGTCACTGTTTTGGAAGATCACAACATTACTATGTTAATCACATTGGGACATTATTATGTTTGTCAGATTGCAACATTACTATTTTCATCACATTGAGATATTATTATGTTTGTCACATTGCAACATTACTATGTTCATCAGATTGTAACTTCTGGTTTTGTTCGTTAGATTGCAACATCATGTTATGTTTTTCGCATGATAAGGTTGGTTTGTGTTCAACACATTACAAAAATGAATTTTTGGCCAAGTTATGGACAAGTTATTACAAAAAAGTCTATATGTTAAAATATAGACTCTAATGGTCTATATTTTAAAATTAATGGTGTCTATTGGCATATATCAACCACTTTTTACTTAAATGTGGTTGTTGCTAGTTGATGGTCGATAAGAGTGGAGAACAACCATTAATATATTAATAGATAATTAATGTATTAATTAATTATTACATTAATTTATACTGTAATTTATTAATATAACACATTAGTTGATCAATAAATAATATATTAAATAATAAAGTAATACATAAAAATAATAATAATATATTAATAATGTATAGATACATTAATGTCATATTACATAAAGGTTATAAATTCCCAATAAAATAATAAAATAATCTATTAATTAATGCATTAATGCATAAATATGGTAATATGTTAAAGTTTAATGTTTTAATTAATTAATACCTTATTATAATGTATAAATTAAAGTATCAATACATTAATTTATAATGTAATGTAGTATTGTAACATGTTAATTAATAAATACCTTAATAATGTATTGTATCAATTAATTGATACATTAATACATTATAAATTAATATATTGTTAAAGTATACATAATACATTAGTAAAGACGTGTAAATATATTGATAAAATAAAAAATATGTAAAATGTAATAATGCAATGTATGAATACAATGTATTAATTAATTAATAAAAATACATTATTGCATTAATCATTAAGATATTAATTAATTAATTAATACATTTATAAAGTATTAATAAATTAACAAAATATTAGGGTATTATTAATTAATATATTAAATTAAAGTATAAAAAAAATACAATAATACTTTAAAGTAATAAAGTATTAGTAATACAATAATAGAGTAAAAATACATTTATAATGTATTCTAGAATAATTACATTAAAGTATTACATTATTACAATAAAATATAAACATTATTATACATTAATTATAAAACATTAAAACATTAATAAAATAATAAAGCATTAATAATGTATTAATACATTGATGTACTAAAATATAAATATATTAATACATAAATAATGTATGAATACATTGATGTAATAAAATATTATTGTATTAATACATTGACCTCATAATATATTATTGTACTAAAATTTATTAATTAAATAATATATAAATTATTGTATAAAATAATAAATACATTAATGTTTTTAAAGTATTAAATGTATTAAATAATTAAAACATTAATATATTAAAGTATTAAAACATTCATCTATAATTTAATGTATTAACTAATTAATAATAATACATTAATAATTAACTTCTAGATGGGGTGATTACGAGCATGATAGGTGGATATTGAGCTGGGAGGACACATGGCCTAGTCTCTGGTAGACATGTTACCATTTTCTTTAGCGCTGGAAGAGCACTATAATGAATGTGAGCAAGCCTTATATGCCATAGCTCACTTAAGTTGATAATGTCATGTAGTAAGGCTTGAACTAGTTTGATGGTCAACTTGTATAGGTTGTTGTCTCTGATGTCGATTACTTTGAAAGAGTTGACATGAGAGTCTTTATGCCATGCAAGTACTTTCCCTTCTAATAAAGTGAATTTGTAACCCTTGTCTTCAAGAGGCGAAATAGAAACAAGGTTTCTCTTCATTCATGGTACAAATAGGACCTCTTCTAGTTTGAGCTGCATATCTGAATCTAGTTGGAAGGTGGAGGTTCCAACTCCTCTTACGTTGTATCTGACATCATCTCCAAGTACCAAATGAAGATGTTTTTCTTTCTCAATGAAGTGTGTCAAATGATTTCTAATACCGGTCATGTGCCTGGAAGCACCACTATTAATTAGCCAAGTGTTTTCATTGAGATAAACCATACCTGAGAGTGATGAGATGTTGATATCTTCATTGTATTGGAGTTTGGTGTTGACCTTGCTTCCCATCATGAAATTTCTCATCTTTCTAAGTCTTTTCCAGTTCAAGCGTCCAAGTTATAGAGGTGGAATTTATCTGAAAAAGGAGGTCATACAGATTTTCTAGAAACCCTAGGGGGGTCATACAATTTTTTCAAATGAGAGAATAGATGTTCTAGAGAAGGATTGACGCAAGGCGTGCGAGCTACCTCCCACGATAACTCCTCACCCTCTCTCACAGAACCTTCTTTCACTCATGGCCTGAAGAACTCAACGGTTTTTCTCATTTCCAATTGAAAATTCTACACCCATAGGTTCTACTTCACATGACCCTCACTTCTCCCTTTCGGAGGATCGGTACTTCACGAATTCATGAGTTCTCGATTAATCGTAGGGTTCTCGAATCCCCGAGACCCGATGCGTCAGTCAATTCACTGACTTTTCCCTTGTCGGGACTTCTACTCTTATCGCGACTTCGTCTCTATCGTAAATTCACCACCCATGATGCCAAGTCCTCGGGTTTCCGACTCCCGATGGCCGATGTGCCGATATGGTTCTGTCGCACTTTGCAACTCACCAATTCGCACCTTCGCTACTTACGACCTCAACCACCATTTTCTCTGTCTCCCGAGCCCCGATGTGACGAGACTCCGATACACGTGTGAACTATCACTTCAACTTCCCCTGCTTCTGTTGGGGTATCAGACCTCAGCGTGCTCATGAATATAGACACCAACACCTCGGTGCTCCTCGCTGCGAACCCCCGATAACCTCCGCCGCCTGTACTCCACTTGCTCCTGTGGTCCCACACAGCTGACGTCACCGTCGAGATATCGCACCTCGCGGCCTCGTGGCTTCTGTTGTCCACTCTCCGACGCCATTCTCACGAGATCCCGATGGGTGATCTTCACGAATAATACAACGAACTTAGCTGACTTGTATCAACATGCTGCCCTCCTAAGTTTAGAATCCTGAGATGCTTCCACCGTAACCTTCTTGCACTTATGCAAGATCCAACGGTCCACGGTACCTCGCGAAATATCCTCGGATGATTTCGTCCGTTCATTATTCCTCTAATAATTCTGCGAAATGAAACAAGAGCTTCCTTCGCGAAGACTTGTCCACCTGCATGCAAGTTTTTAGCACTTGCTCAAATGCTTCAAGCACAACTTCCCTATGCCATCCTTCGACGAATTCAAAGGACTACTCCTCCTGAGCTTGTTCTTAACTTCTCAAGTTCCTTTGAGAATTTCTTGCACACACTCCCTGCGGCAAATCTTCAACAATGACTAAGTGTTGAAGCTTTCTCGACTCTGCACACACCTGCAGCAACAGTCTTTCACTTCCTTTGCTCAGAATTGCAACTTTGAGATTTCTTCTAACCCGCGCATGCCTTGCACGGCTCCAGTGCCAAATCTGCACTTATGAGAACTTATAACAAAATTTCTCTCTATCTGAACCCTTTTGTCAATGCACTCCTTGAGGACAATTCGACTCCACTCCTTGCAGGAATTCTCTGGTTCAAGATAGGGAAACAATTGAAACTAACTCCTTGTTCTCACAGACTTCAATTCAACCATGAAATCACATACACATCATATAAAAGCAAATGTATGACAAGAAGCAAACATTCATGAGCATAATATCAACAATACACAGAGAATAACATAGCCATGGAATTGAATCAAAGCTTTCTTCTATTAATTCAATATTTGTACATAGGTGTTCTTCATACACTTCTCTGCATGCTCTTCTCTTCTGAATGCTTGATAATCAGCTTCATAATAATGTTACAATGTACAAAGTGTTAATGTTTTATGCTGATATTATAGTTCTTTGCATTTCATAAATATAAGAGCATAATAAGCACAAGATCATTGAGAAATACACATCCACAATAGACACAGCATTTATCCTGGGAAACCCTCTAGGGGAAGAAAACCCAGCAAAACCTTCCTTATCATAAATAGCTTATCAAGAGTTCAAGAGATAACTCAACCAATACAGAAAATCCTCCTCCAAGAGATGCGCCACCCTTCTTCTTCTTTCACCAACTTGAAATATCACCTTGCCTCATAAGAACATGAGCAAGTGAAGTGTGTGATAGAAGTGAGGCGCTAGCCTCCT
>JASDQU010735637.1:130380-156624 GCA_032191745.1 Picea mariana | reverse complement strand
CAAGTGTGAAGAGTCACCATTCTGGCAGGGCCGACCTCTCTCACTGGGTGGATAAATCCACCTTTAATTAAATCTGGCCCTTTCATTATAACTGCTGGGGCCGACTTCTTATTCTTTACATTATAATTGTCCGATGACCAATCCACAAAAGGGGATTTGGTCCTTATACAATTACTGACTTAGTTAATCCTCAATGGGGATTAACCTAATAATAAAAATAATAATAATGACATGATTAATCCACAATGGGGATTTAATCCAATAACAAAATAATAAGAATGCTCTTCGCAGTTACATTATTTCAACACAAAGGAGGGTGTCTATATCCCGTTTCCCTCTCGAGCTCTAAAGCTATCAAATCTAGAATTAAATTCCTACCTATCTTTACATTAAGTCTATTAAATGCCTCATCTACCTAAGGACGTGAGCTATCCGCTCAAGGTCCATTACAATATACAAAGTGCGCTTTATCAAATCAACACATTAATGCTTACGTAACAATATCAAGGTGAAATCCAAAAAGAAATCGCGCTGGCTTGTCCAGCTGTCTCCTGCTTTCACGCTAGCTCGCTTGATGTGGGCGATTCTCCTGCATCAAGGATTGTGCAATGGGATCTTCAAGACCTATGCTCTGATACCATGTTATTGTTTCATAGAATTGTGAAGTTCATTTCTTTATCAAATAACCATAACCATTAATGTTGTAGAAACCAAGATCACAAGAAGAAACACCATGCACAAGTAAAAAAGATATATTATGGGAAACCATTCTCAAACAAGGGAGAAAAACCCAACCAACTCCTTTGCTATATTCTTCAAGAGAAAGAACTTCACCACCAAAATGACTTAGCACACAAGAGGGTGCTTAAGCCCTAGAAACCCTAGTGCCCAAGAGAGGTGCACACCCTTGCCAAAGAGAAGTACTTGCTGAAATTACCAAAACATGTGAGGAGGATATGATTCTTCAATGGAGAATCATTTCCTACTTATATTATACTTTGAATGATTTAGCAAGGGTGTCTTATTAGCAAAACATGGCCGACCTCTCTAAGTCAGCACACTTTATAATTATATTTATTATTATAATTAATATCTTCATTATTAATTATCTTCTTAATATTAATTATATTATCATAGGGCCGACCTATACCCTTTACATAATAACTAGGGTTATAGGTAGTTCTGACTCTTGAACAATAGATAACAAAGGATCTGATACACCCACTAGTGCTCATCCACTAGGGGGCCACATCCATAGGGATGCCATAGACTTGAGTCACTGCAATACACAAATGAGATAGGTCCTCACACGTGCACTTATGCTCATCCATAGTCACATATTCTCTATAGATCTGATTTCCCACTGCCACCATCAAGAGGATCATCTAGAGCCTTCACATCAACTCTGCTTCTTATTCAGAGGAGGCCATCACATCATCTTCGTTCTTATTCTCATGATTATGTGGCCATCGCTTTTATGGATTTCTATAACTCAACAAATCACTCTTTACATCGGATAATCATCTGGATTTCTTCTCTCTCATGTCATGGAGGAGGCCATATACATTCCTAGACCCTGTCCTAGGCTGGAACCACAAACCCTTTATTAGGGGCTTTCTCTCAGCTTTGTAAGTTGAGAGTAAGACTTCACACAATTGCTATATTCTGCATCTCATGGGTTTTTAATCTAGAGGATGCCTCCTATAGCCGCATTCATTAACACCAATGACTTATTAGATCAATTGCAACATGCAAATCACTTCACTCAACTTGATTTTAAATCTATATATCATAAATTCTAGATCAAGGAAGAAGACAGTTGGAAGACTACCTTCATAATAAATAAATGTGTATATGAGTGGTTCATAACTTCTTTTGGTTTGATTAATACACATGATACTTTTACACATTTAATGAATGATGTGTTGCGTCCATTCTCATATTCATTTGTCATAGTTTACTTGGGAAACATTTTAATCTTTATTTATACTTTGGAGGAGCATATGTTACATATGAAGCAAGTGTTAGAGACACTAAGGAAACATTACCTATTAGTAAACATAAATAAATGTGATTTTTATAAGTAGTGTTTAATGTACTTGGATAATATGATTTGTGGAGGTGATTGAATATTGATCTTGTAAATATATCTATGTCACCCTTAAATGGCCCACTCCTACTAATGGCCCACTCAACAAACATCCTTTGAACAACTAAACAAGAAGACTGGCCAAACACCATTCCTAACACTACCTAACTTATAGGAGTCTTTTGAAATGGAAATTAGTGAACACTAGTGGATATGATATGGGAGAAATATTAATGAAAGGGGGAAACCCGTCTGTTATCATTCAAAGCTATTCAATGGAGTAACAATAACTACCATACATAAATTAACTCCATACCTTCATTCAAGTATGGGAGATTCACTTAGTAAACCTATGTCATAGCATGTTCATTCAAGGGATATTAAAGAATACCCTTAATTTCATTTCTACCCCCAAAAATATTTTTTCTATACCCCCTCTTAATTCATATTTAAAATAAATACACCCTATTTTCACCAAATATTATAAGTATTTTATACCCCTTATCATGTTTTACTCATAGTATGTTGGTCCTAATATTTTACATATGTATACAAAATTTACTTTAGAAATTTTTGTTTATCATATGCTACTTGATCTTTGAGTCAAGATCATCAAACACGTTCCATAGGAATTAGAAGGCCATTTCATCTTTATATCCTTCTATGGAATCTATGGTATTTTTTTTTTCTCGTTTAGATACTTTCATGACTCATTGGGAACTTATATAAGGTAAAATGATTAGAGATGTATCACCTTGCTCCACCATGAGATGCTTTACTTCCAACAAAAAACTCCCAAAATATAGATCTCCTCAAATTGCCAATTCAATGCACATCACTTCTTACTTCCAACCTCTTGATGATTCCAATAGGAAAAGGTGTCAATAATCCAATACTAGAATTTTCAAGCTATGTAGCCTTCCAACAACACCTTTTACATCCAACTTGATGATGATTTAAACAAATAAATGAATTATAGTTACCAAAGAACCATATATATACTTAGGAGGATAATACAAGATACTTTCTACACAATGTCATGAATGCCTCCCAAGTATAGAATAGGTTACAACATAAATTATTTCAAACTCTATGCAAATGCCTTCTTTACAAAAACAATGTCACCTCCAAATAATGTACATACATTAACTTTAAATTAAAGGTCCTTTGACTAAAATATATTCTAATCAAAATCATAGATGATAGTCATCTTCCTCAAGGAATAATTTAAATATTTAGGCTTAGTGTGGGATGGATTTTCTTTGCTCTAGTGTTAGGGTTTCCCGATTGTATTTGACTTTACACCCAAAATTTTTGGTGACTTGAAGCCCCACCACTCCTTTAAATTTTGGATTGGTTAACACCCATCATCACCCCCAATTTTTATTTTTATTTTTATGTATACCCCTATTTTACTTTTAAAAATCCCCTCATCCCCTTAATACCATCCAAACTATTGACTTACCTTTCAATTAGTTTTAAAATACAAAAATGAACCCATGTGATATGATATGGTTTACTGATGAATTTACCATGGGTTCAAGCAATGAATAAATGAAATCATTATCTATTAGGTAAGGATACCATCATCCATGAATCACGAGCCTCAATAATACTTGGAGGCTCATAGTAAGCTCCAATAAGTAAGATAGAACCAATGTATATTTTTTATACTCCAATGCTATCTGTTGATTATATAATGAGGGAACTAAAAAAATTTTAGATAATTTTATATCCAAACCACTAACACAAAAATTTACAAATTTAGGATCCATTATACACATGCATCCATTCACTCATGAAGCATCTAGACAGGACTGTGTGGAAGGTAAGGACTCCAAGAAGGTGTCACATTATATGCAAGGAAAACAAGAACAAAAATATGTTGATTACCATCTCCAATATGGATTACTCTACAAGATGGGGAATATTTGTATACCAAAGTAGATGATTACCATATCCAATATGGTTTACTCTACAATATGGGGAAGCTTGTCTACCAAAAAAAGAAAGAGTACAACTAATAAGGGAGGCTCATGTTAAAATATTCGATGTGCTCATTTTACCATAGAAAATATTATGATATTTTCACCCAACCATATGTACACAACCACCCCCAAGCACCATAACCTTTGTTAGATATATTGATTTGAAAGAAACACTAGAACCAACAGATAAAAAATAGAGTGCATCTTTCTCCAAAGATAACTCACCAGACAGAAAGTCCCAAAACCACAGAACAAGAACACTACTCAATTGCAACAGTTGTAGTTGTAGTTACCAAGAATACCATTAAGAATATCAGAATACCACTAAGAATTTCATCAATAATACCAACAAGAGATACTAGGAGGTAGGGTGGATATCTTAGGCTAGATAGTGCTAGAGAGAGAGACCAAGAACCACCCCAGAAGATCCACCTTCCATCCTTGCAGTTGTTGCTCCAAACTTGCACTAGACTTGATTGAGAGAGTGAGTGAAGTGAGTAAAAATGAGTTATATCATCTCTTATTTATAGTGGTTCTTGTCACCTATCTGGGATGAATTTTCCTTTTAGAGGATAATAATTTAATATTAATTCTTTTACTGAGCCGACTTGTCTTCTAGGATTTTTACACATATGTTTAGGATTTCTCTTTCTTCCAAAATATTCTATTCTAGCCAAAGGTTACACATGGAGGTTAATACCTCTCACAACTACCATAATATAAACACTCCCTCCTACCTAGGGAGGTATTAACTGTAATGGTCTCAAACACATCCATCCATTTCACATGGTATGGTAAAGGCTCACATAGTATTGTAGACCATTCTACATGTAGCATCATCTTATCCACACAAGGTATCTCATGATCATGCAGATCAAGTCATGAGAATAATCATCACTATCGATCTGGATGAAAATCACCTCCCACACTATTGATTGGCACACCAACCTAGGAAACACCTTCAACACTACTGGTAATCTCCATGGAAATACAGTAGTAGTACATAGTTACTACAATTCCATCCAATAGATCACAATAGTGTCGATCCATAGTAGTACTGACTACTATCCAGTGGTACACAACCACTCCCAGTAGCGCACAACTACTATCTAGTGACACACAGTCACTACTAGTAGAATACTTCCACCATGGTATCACATAGATGTTGTCCGTAGACCCACAATATCCATTTCAATCAACTACAAGATATCACCATGCCGTACAACAATCTCCTAAAATCAAATCATATCATAGTCTGCATCATCTCTTGAGGTGATACTCCATATGAATAATCAGGCATGATGATGAATAAGTCATGTGATAGACTTAACACACTCAATAGAGTGTCTCACATAAGTCACTCACTCAATAGAGTGATAGCAGGACCATTCTTCTAATTGAGACATACATCCTAGAAGAATAGTTGTGCCAATATATGTTGAATCTCTCCACTGTATCATCTATAAGTTGTACTAGCATGATGCAAATGCATCATATCTAAGCTGAACTAGCATGATGTGGAATACCATCTACATCATCTCTAAGCCATACTACCATGATGTGAATGCATCATATCTAAGTTGTATTGACATTATGTAGATCAATGCCTCTGCATCATCTCTAAGTTGTATGATCATATCTAAGCTATATTAGCATGATGCTATGCATCATATCTAAGATGTACTAGCATGAGTATATATAGTATGATGTGATTCATATGCATCATCTCTACATTGTATGATCATATCTAAGATGTACTATCATGATGCTCTGCATCATATCTAAGTTGTACTATCATGATCATATCTAGCATGATGCCAATGCATCATATCTAATATGTACTAACATGATGCATCTCAAGACATTTGCATCATATCTAAGGTGTACTAGCATGATGCTAAAGCATCATATCTAAGCTATACTAGCATGATACAAACCAACAATCTGTCAACCTAGACCATTCTCCATAGGGAGAATGTCTGTTCGCTATCACACTAACTATCCATGATGTCATATCAACACTCCCTCCCAACCAAGGAAGTCATCTCCTCCCTTTCAACCAAGGGAGTAATCTCCATGAGTCCCAACTTGTCCTTCAAGTATGCAAACTTTATCTTGGATAGAGGCTTCATCAAAATATTAGTTGTCTACTCATCGATGGAGATGTACTAGAGAATCAATTCTCCCTTATTGACTTTATCAAAAATAAAACAACACTTTCTCTGAATGTTCTTTGACCTATCATGGAACATGGGGTTCTCTGAAGGCTTCACACAACTTTTCTTATCACAATATATCACAATCGAATCTAGCACCTAATCAAATAGTCAAAAAACCAGCTTACAAAGCCATACTGCTTCTGTAAAAGCATCACAAGATGCAATATACTTTTCTTCTGCAATGTTGAGTGCAACATAATTCTATTTCCTATTATCCCATGATATCATAGCAGATCCCAAACTGAAACATATACCAAAAGTACTAATTTTTTCATCCACACTCCCTACCCAATCTGAATTAGTAAATCCATGCAGTTGTACATCACTGTTTGAGACATATCTCAAACCATAATTTAGCGTCCCATGAATATATCTCAAAATGTAATTTGCAACTATCCAATGCTCATGTATAGGTTCCACTTAGAACTCGCTCAACTTGTTCACAACAAAGCAAATGTTCACCCATGTATTAACCAAATACATCAATGATCCAATCAACTGCTAATACAAGGACGCATCTACTGGATTAGAATCAGAGTCTCTCAACTATCACCATGGGAATTTCCATGAATTTTCAATCTATCATTCCAAACTTCTGAAGGATCTTTACAACATACTTCCCTTTCCCTAGAAATATTTCACCATGCTTCTGCCATACTTCTAGTCCCAAATAATAATGCATGAGACTAAGATCCTTCATATTGAATTTAGAGGCTAACTCCCTCTTACACTAAATAATGAGAGGCTCTACACCAAGCTCTTATAACTTGCTTGTGTCCATACAAGGCCTTCTTTAATATGCATACATGGGTTTCTTTCGAGTGTACCTCAAAACCTTGAGGTTTCTCTATATATACTTATTCCTCAATTACTCCATTGATAAAAGCGATCTTTACATCCATATGATGTAAACTCCAACTCATGGATACTACAAGATATATGATGGCTCTAATAGAGGTGTATCTCCAAACTAGAGCAAACGTCTCATCATAGTCTTCTCCCTCCTACCGGGAGAACCATTTAGCCACAAATATTTCCTTTTATTTATCGATACTTCTATCCACTGCATGATTTATCTTGTAAACCCATTTTTAAATGACTATAGAATTTCCTTTAGTTCTAGGCACAATTTCCCATACATCATTTTTCATGATTGATATTTTTCCATCATAGATTTCTTCCATTCTTTCTTCTTGACTGCTTCTTCAAAGGTGGAAGGTTTTGCATTGAGATGTTCTGGAGAACATGTAGTTTCTTCCTCGGGACCTTCATGTTATTCTTCATCGTTAGGATCCATAGAATCTTCTATAGATTTTCTAAAGCCAGTATTTTCATCAAAATTCACATCTATACTGATTTCAACCTTTTGTTGACCTGGAGCATAGATTCTATAATATTTTGATGACTCACTATATCCAATGAATATTCCCTTCTTTCTTGAAGGTTCCAACTTCTTTCTTTTGTCCTTGGGAACATGGATATAGGAAGGACAACCAAATATCCTCAAGTGTTCAACACTTGAGTTGTTTTTGGAGAAATCTTCTTCTAGAGTCATGTTCTTCAATATACAATGAGGACTTCTGTTATGAACATATATGGCTATCACATATACTTCTCCCAATAGAACCATGGATAGATTCTAGTCATTCATCATTTCCTTAACATATTCTTCAATGGATCGGTTCTTTCTTTCTGCCACACCATTATATTTGAGGATTATGTGGAATAATTAGTTCTCGCTTGATCATGACTACTTTACAAAAGGCAATGAGCTCCTCACCACTTGATGGAGTCATCTACTCCATGTTTGAAATTGTCATTGTAGATCCTTCTCAGAGATATTGCCTATGACCTACCCGGAAAAATAACAACACGAGTAAGACTATTTCCAATAACATTTTCATCAGAACATATCTATATTTATCATAGAATTTCCAAGGTGACCTTCCCAGGAGAAAAACAAGAGATATCTCCTAGAGGAGAAATTAGTTCATTTTGCAAACAAGTGCAATAGGTATCTATATCAATAGTACTTACATGCAACCAAGTATACCTGAAAATAATAAAACCTTTCAAATATTGGTATCACAACTATATTGTTTACTTGTACTATAACAAAAATCAAAATTGATATGTGCAAATTGAAACTTAACAATTTGATCAATAAAACCTAGAACCTGGAGCCTCAACTGCTTGTTCCTCTGAATGTACTAAATACAAGATCATTTCTTGGACAAGGTCTCTTGTACATTCCTTGCAAAAGACAATCACGCTTTGCTAGATGATATAACATGAAAAGCATATACAAGTGCACACCTTTGAAATTTGCAGCATTGTTCAACTTGTCTTCTAATCTGAAACTAAACACCATCTTGACAAGAAGAGATTAGAAGCTAAATCATAAAGATTCAATGATTAGAACAAGATAGAAACAATAAAATTTCAACTTTGATCACAAAATCAATTTTGACCAAAAGTCAACCTTTGAATTTGACTTTGACCAGTCAACCTTTGACTTTGAATTTGACTAGTCAACCTTTGACTTTGACCTAAAAAATCAAACTTGACATTTTTTCTAGTTGAGGACACCAAAGGGTGTGCTAGGCTAGGGAACACTAGAATTTTCAGAGATTATGTCCAACGTTTCACTTAAGGTGCTTAAAGATTTGGATTAGGGTTTGTTGCAGATGTAAAATAAGAAACCCTAGTTGCAGGTGCAACTAGTGCTACAACGAGCTTGACAAAGAACCCCCACTCTAGCTTCTAGTGGTTAGAATTTTCTGAAGTTAGAGTGGGCCCATAACTTGTTAAAATATTCAATGTGCTCATTTTACCATAGACAATATCACTATATTGTCACCCAACCATAGGTACGCAACTAGCCCCGAGCACCATAACCTTTGCTAGATAGAATTATTCCAGAAGCAAAACTAGAACCAACAAATAACCAAGCGAGGGCATCTTTCTCCAAATATAACTCATGAGAAAAAAATTCCCAAAACCACAGAACAAGAACACTACTCAACTGCAACAGTTGCAGTTGCAGTTACTATGAATACCGCCAANTTCTAGTGGTTAGAATTTTCTGAAGTTAGAGTGGGCCCATAACTTGTTAAAATATTCAATGTGCTCATTTTACCATAGACAATATCACTATATTGTCACCCAACCATAGGTACGCAACCAGCCCCGAGCACCATAACCTTTGCTAGATAGAATTATTCTAGAAGCAAAACTAGAACCAACAAATAACCAAGCGAGGGCATCTTTCTCCAAAGATAACTCATGAGAAAAAAATTCCCAAAACCACAGAACAAGAACACTACTCAACTGCAACAGTTGCAGTTGCAGTTACTATGAATACCGCCAATAATTTCGTCAAGAATACCATGAAGAGATACTAGGAGGTAGGAACCATATCTTAGGCTAGATAGCGCTAGTGAGAGATACCAAGAACCACCCAAGAAGATTCACCTTCCATCCTTGCAGTTGCAACTCCAAACTTGCACTAGACTTGACTAAGAGAGTGAGTGAAGTGAGTGAGTAAAAATGAGCTAGATCATATCTTATTTATAGTGGTTCTTCTCATCTGTCTGGGTAGACTTGTCCTTTTAGAGGATAATACTTTAATATTAATTCTTTTATTGAGCTGACTTGTCTTCTAGGGTTTTTACATATCTGTGTAGGGTTTCTCTTACTTCTAGAATATTATATTCTAGACAAAGGTTACACATGGAGGTTAATACCTCCCGCAACTACCATAATATCAACAAATCACACCTCCAATCTTGTTGGTAATTTTGGTGTTGAGAAGAGTATGGATAAGTTGTCGATGTATACTTATTTCCCCAAGATGTTAAAAGTGGTAGCCAAAATTATCAAAGGTTGTATTTTGTGCTGTACCAACAAGCCTAGTAACGAGAAGCAAGGGATATACAATGTAATTACATTCCCTACAAGGCCATGGGAAAACATATCCATGGATTTCATTTTGCATTTTCAATGTCAAGAAGAGGGCATTCTTACTTGAATATGGTGGTAGACATATTTATGGCTTGTAAGATTCCATCAAATGATAAGACACTGTAAGATTACTCTTTGATATGGCCTATGTGCACTTTAGGATTTTAAGGAACATTATTTAACATGGAAATACTAGATTTATCAATATATTTTGGACTTTCTTATATGAATATTTTGGATGCTAAATTGAATATATGCACTGCCTTTCACCCACACATTGATAGGAAAATAAAGGTAGTTGTTGACGCTTGAATTTGTAAGGATCGAAATGCAAACCTCACAAGGATACAAATTCTCCTTCATTTTTAGAGAGGTGGTACTCCTCTTTGACTTATGATCTTATTTCTAATTCCAAATCAAGAATAATATAGGAATATGTCAAATAACAAGGTGTCCAAATCTTCAATGCTCAAGAAAATTCAAATGCTAAAAAAGTAAATGTATATAAAAGGGGGTTCTTGAGAAATGGACCAGGAACTTCAAACATCACACATGGGATAAAATAAAACTGCATATATCCTCACATCCATCATAGTTTAATAAATATCTAATCACATTCAACATAAATGGAAATGGTCTATCGCACGAGATAACTTTGAAAGAGTATTACTTATAAAGATCAAAAAAATATTTTGATAGATTGATTTCAAATATTTTATATTCAAAATGCAGAATTATAAAATATAGTCCAAATAAATCTTGAATTAGTTCTCTGAAATTTCTCAAAATGATAATGTATGTTACAATGCTTGAAATTAAAAGCATTTTTCCATAAATGGAATGGGATTGGGGCTCCCATAGACCATAAATAAATATTTACAAGAAAAGTTTTGAAGAAAGATGGGGTAGAGTGGAACACAAACAACATGATCTGGAAAGAAGACAAGAAGAAGTTATCAGAATTTGATTATGCTTTTCTAATGAAATAATAATTATAATTGGATGAGAGTTTGATAAACAGGGAAATATGTGATTTAGTGTAGACTCACTATGATGTATTCTCTCTCTTTCACTTGCTTGTTATTGTTCCTTTTATAATTTGGCTCATTTCAGTTAGGTGGATGGTTGTAACTGCTTCCGTTGGTATTTCATAAATCTTGGCAATAGAATTGTTTAACCATTCTTCAATATAATCCCTTAACAAAGAAACACTCACTTCTTGTTTCACTTTGATATTAAACAATTCTCCCTCAATATCTCTATAGTCAATAGATACATTTTGCAACATATCTTCAATATCTTCATTTTTATTAGTATATTCAACAAGCCAACTGTCAATGCCATCATATGTGAACACAACTATGCTATCAATTGTTTTTAGATGATGTTTTCTTTAAAGCTTCAATTTGTTCTTCAAACTTCTCCCAAGTCATGACCATTAAACTTGATATTAGTTTAGGGTCCAAAACTTCGATGGTGGTACCAACAATATCCAAACCATCAATATTTAGATATGATTTTGTCCTTTTTCATGACAAATCATTTAACTGACTCAATAATATATTTAATGTATTAACTCTTTCAATCCGACATTCCTTTGATTTCTTCACAGGGCTCTAGGAGGAGAAATCTTACTATTTTCTTCTTTGGTCCGTCATCACCAAGACCTTTCCTGCGAACCTTGTAACTCCATATATGCAAAAGCATTCATCATTTTTTAAATCTACATTCAAATACTCTTCAGTATTATGGATCTTGAAGCTAAGAGAGGAAAATATTTTTACCAAGTTCCATAATTATAAAATTAATGACATTCTTTTCTTTATTATTTCTTTGATGAAATGTCGAGTGGCAACAAGAAAACTTGAAATTCCTTTAACTCTTGAAATTGAATTTGGAATTTATTGAAGACTTATGCGAGGCTGAATCATGGCAGTAGGGGTGGACAGAATAGGTTGAGGCATGAGGGTTTCTTCCAATTCCTTGACTCTTTCTTTTAGTCAAAAATTTTCTTCTTCCATATTAGCTATTGAAAATTCCAATGCATCTCCTATGACCTTGTGAAATGAAGACAATTTTGATGGAAACATGTTTTAGGAATCAATGGTAGACCGTTATTTCCACCTATTACTCTTTGAGTTCCTTTCAAAATGTATTTTCTTTGAATCCTTTTCAAATGAGTTGTTTTGTACAACAAAGGTTTCTTCATCAAAATAGATTTCACCTTGGACAACAATTGTAAAAACATGTTGTACATTTTCATGAGCATGTTACTCTTCCTATGGGAAGAAAATGTTCTCGATATCAACATCTAGGTCCATATCATCCAACAAGATATCATTTTCAGGTGCTTCTGGTTCTCCTCCTTCTTGTTGAAAATTGGTTCTTTTCTTTTAAACTTTTAGCTTATGGGGGTTTTCTAAATTTCCCCGAGGAGGGTTTCTCTCTTCATCGTCTCCTAAATTATTACTCATGGTTTTTGTTTGCTAGGCCACTCCAGGCTGATGGTTTACCTTAGTTAAAACACTTATGTTGGAAATGAAGGGTGATTGAGCATTCTTTTCACTGGATGGTTTTCCTCTCTCTTTGCGATGTTTTGTGCTGCTTACAATGGTATCTATATCGCCAACATTTATACCAATTTCTTGAACAAGAGGGTTGTGACAATGACCCTCTTCTTCTCCAAATACAAGTTCACTGATAAGTTCAGGGCTAGGCCCAACGAATATTATGTGGTTATAAAAATGGTGATCAGGGTCAAACCCTGTGATCTCTTCTACAAATCTCATGTTAAACTAATCAAAATAGGAAGCATTATTATCAATCTTGGAAATTCCTCTTAAAATGATTTCACCAATCATCCAAGGAAGAGGGATAAATGTCTTTTCCTTTTTTCATAAAAGGTATGAAACCAAAATTTGTATTGTCTCACCACTTCTATGATAAACAATTTGTTAGGCACATAATAGGGAATAAATACAAGTTTTTCGTGAAAACAAAAAATCCTAATGATATTATAATCATCCATTTTTTCAAGAACTCCCTTTTCATTCAGAAAATTTGATGCTTCCAAAGAAATCCCGGAAGTATCATCTCCAAAGAGTAATTTCTTGAATTTAGACAAAAAATTGTTATATACTTCATAAAAATAATGGCCAACCTTATGTCTCCAAAGAGCTTAATACATCATAGTTACACGGTCCACCTTTGACTTTACCATTTTGCCGACACTTTAAGCTTTGAAAACATGATAGTATATGATAGAGAAGATCAAATAATATTCCATATAGAACTTCTTTTCAGTTTTGAAATTCATCAACTATGCATTCACCTCATTTGATATGATCTTCTCCAACTGAGGAATAGTTTCTATAGAATCTTGACCAACAACTCTAGTAAAAAACCTAGCAATTTATTTATAACGGTCCTTCAAAGAACTCAGCTGAATCTTGGATACATCTTTTGGCATCGATGCATGATCTTGTAAATATTCTTGTGAGAGTTCAATTATGTTGCTTTTTCCCTTCTGGAAATTTCTAGCCTCTTCTCCTTTGTACACCAAGTTCGACTCTGACAATTTTAAAATTTTCTTAAAAAATGAAGGTGCTAATGAAGCAAGGGAGCCTCTTTGCAATGAGGTGGTTCTTTTGTTCTAGATGAATTTGTTAATGCACCAGGTAATGATATATTTACATTCGAAAACCTCCAGAATGAAAACAACGTGAACTATTCCTGATGTCCACACCTTATTGTTGTCTCTATACGACAATTTTGAATAATGTTGATAAGACATGGACCAATGGTAATTCTAATCTTCTCTGGCGAATAAGTTCAAAGTATCCCTGCAAAAATGTTGTTTTCTCACGACCATCTTCAGAAAGTTGGAAAAAATCTTCGTAATATCACTTAGCACAATAAAATGGCCCTTAAGTTAGATTTCCTTGGTGAAAGTATTATTTTGAAATAAATATAATTTGCCTTGATATAAAAATCATTAATTAACGAACTTTTCATAAATGAATTTAGCAGTTGAGTCAGTGAAAATAGCATTTAATGTGACTCAAGAAATGTGAAGGGGACACGTCATGGCAGAGAGTGAGAGTGGAAATTTATTAAATGAAAATGCAAGTCTGTGAGTCCACGATGAATGAAATGGATAAGTATTGAGATCTTTTAGACGACTTGTGCAAGGTGGAAAAGTAATCAAGCGCAAGTACGCGACTCCACGATGAATAAATAAACTAAATGTTGAGTCGGATGAAAGAGAAAAAGGAAATAAAAACAAGACTTCCACAAGTATGATGGAAAAGGATAAGAATGGTAAGCATAATAAAATAGAGAGAGGGGAGAAGGAGATGTATGATACATGGCCAAGAAATTTTATCGGAGGGGAAAAGTCATAAAAGGAAAATGAAAGGAAGGAAGGAAGGGAAAACATATGGCATTCAACAATAGTGAATATGAATTTGGTATAATTTTTTTGAGGATACAATCATAAGCATCGAGGGACTTAGGCTGAAAATTTTGGTTTCATTCAACATTCTTATAATAGAGTTTCACAATATTACTAGTAAGTTTCATTTTGAAATTTGTTTTGGATATTTCTCACCATTACCATTGGATGTTGAATATGAATATCCTAAACCAGGGGAAACAACCTCAAGTGATGCATTGGAGGTAAAAAAGTTCATAAGAAAGATAAGGAAAATACACTTACAACTTCACGAGAAACTGAAGAAGTCGATTTGTTCACAATCCTACTGTTAAGTTTCATTTTGAAAATTGTTTGGGGTATTTTTCACCATTACCATTGGATTTTGTATATCCAGACCATAAAGCAAGGGAAACAAACTCAAGTGATGCATTGGAGGTAGAAAATTTCATAAGAAAGATAAGGAAAATACACTTACAACTTCACGATAAAATAAAGAAGTCTTGGAGAAATATAAGGCTAGACATGACCAACATCTTATTGAGAAGACCTTCCAAGTAGGAGACAAAGTTTGGTTGCAACTTCACAAGGAAATGTTATAGGGATCAATGAAGAAAATCAAAACCCTAAGACATGAACCTTTTGAAACATTGGACAAGGTAGGAAACGATGCTTACAAACTTAGTCTTCCTCCTTATACAAGTATTTAATCTATAATAAAGGTAGACAACTTGAATCTCTACTAGCCATTAGTGCTTGAGGAAGATCCAGAGTAAGCTTTACATACTACTTTGTATTGTGTATTTTAATCTCCATTATAAAAAAACACAAAATGCATAATCCTTCAATCCTTGATGGTTTTTCTACATTGAGTTTCCAAGGTAAATAATTTTGTAATATTGTATGTCTTTGCTATTGTATTTATGATTTCACGCGATAGTAGTTAAATTATCTTAATGTCTGTTTTTATTATTACTAAATCATTAATATTTTTTTCATTGCATGGGTTAGTATATTTTCAAAAGCGGTTCATTTTCACTAAACAAAGTTGGAATGCAAAAGTTATGGCCCCAATAGGCAACCATCCAAATATTCCCTGCATGTCCAAGTCCAAGTGGTGACCATGTCAGTTTGCCATAATTCAAATGTGAGGAGCTATTAACATGTGGGAATGCACTAGATAATTCTACAAGTATCATTAAGGTTCCAAGTGGGTTTCAAAATATTAAAGCCAACTTTAACTGTAGTTATCAAAAACCTTGTAGAGGAAGAGAGAATGATTGACTTTTTCATTAGTTACCTACTCTTCTATACTATGAGCATGACTATGGACAGTACACTAATAGATAAGTGATATAGAGGAATATTTCATATGACTATAGAAAACCATAGCATCCCATAGCTTCATAGAAAGCTTTACATACTACTTTGTATTGTTCATTTTAATCTCCATTATAGAAAAACACAGAAGACACAATCCTTCAATGATTAATGGTTTTTATCCTTCAATCCTTAATGGTTTTTCTACATTGAGTTTGCAAGGTAAAGAATTTTGTCACAATGTGTATGTCATTGGTATTGTATTTATGTTTTTTCTACGAAATGACTTTTTTTGTCGTAATCCTGCAAAAAATTATTATTATTTGTTGTTTAAAATTCATTTCTGAATGCAGAAATAAATTCAACATGCTGAAAAATCCCTAGAGTACTCAGTTTATATAGAGATAATCACTCAAATAAAAAGACCCCAAAAAACATAACCACATAAAAATAACTTCATAGAACATATAAACTACCCCATTAAAATATCCGATACACTAATTAAATAATCTATTATTCAAATATACTTATTTTCAAAAAAAAATTATGTCTAGAAACTTTTGTATTACAATCATGGTTAATATTGTAAATAAAGTCCATTCTCATTTATATGCATTCTATAAACACTCTCACCTAATAATCATAAATTATTATTTTCAAAATTTTCAATTCTATATTTATGAGATATTAAACTTTACTTTTATTTAATAATTTTGAAATAGTAATCAACTATATATATCTTTAAAAAAAATTAATAAAAATAAAATAACATAATTAAATTTGAAAAATAAAATCTATTCCAAGAAAGTAGGTTTTACTCTAAACGTCTAACAAAAAATTGGCATTGGCAAAGATTCCAAGAAAGTAGGTTTGACTGTTAAAATACAATTTTTTTTGGCAAAGGCCATACATTCCAACGTTATTGAAGATTCCGAGAAAGTAGGTTTGACTCTTAACATACAAAAATTTGGCAAAGGCCATAGCGTTGGATCTGCACAATACCATGTGGAGTGTGATCGTTCTCTCCTTCAATCACATTGTATTTGCTCAATACCACCATGTGAACTGTGTTCATTCTCTCCTTCCTACTTCAGGTCTTTTTTCCTTCCTTGCAAAAGTCTTGGAGCTGCACTATCATCACTCTTATATCATCCTTAGATTCTCTGGCTACCACTACTTCTACAAGCTTTTTGCAAGCACCTAGAAAACCTTCCCCATGCTTCTCCTAGAAGCATAAACGCCTGGCAATATCTACGGCCTCCTGATTACTAACCACATCCCACATCCCATCTGATGCCAAAATTATAAACTCACAATCAAATAATATTTCAGTGATAGAGCCCACTGGACAATATAGCATTGTATTTTGTGTATTTATATTGATATTGTAATGTGTGTTGTTTTATAATTGTTACGTCTGAGAAGTAGACCCTCTACATCGATGGATGCATCAATGCCTAGCCCCACCACTAATGAAACAATAGAGGAAGCCTAGTCATTGGGTGCACCCCACACACAGGTATGTACCACATTTGATAAATTTACCATAGTCATTTCTTTATTTTATGGAATCCTCAAATTTTTAATGTTTTCTTGTTTCTATAGGATTTGGGACTAGGTAATGTCGGGGAATGTAGATGTGGGATGGAAAAGTCACCTGCATCACATGTATCATTATAGAGTTAAATATCATATAATTCTCAAATTGTTTATGTTTATGTTTTTGAATTTTAGTATTTGTTACTAATAGTTCAATGTTTTTAATATGTATGCATATTGCATATATATTTGCTAGCTATAGCACTATTTCACTCCCTGGGCACTTGGGCGTTCCTTATGGGTTACCTTTCTCTAGGCCTAGGGAGTTACAATCACTTGTACATCGTGTGAGGTTCCATCACATCCCACCCTCAACATCAGTCCTATTTCATGCATCCTTAGTGGATTCAAAAGCAGGGAACCCATCTACACCACATGTATGCCACCCACCCCGACCACCGTTTCCACTGGCCACATCGATTGAGGCTGCCAAAATAGAGGTTGTCTTGGAGTAGGTTGTACAACCTAGTGGTCCATCTACTAGTGAATCTCTATCGAGGCCTCACATATTCAGAATGAGATATTGCATTGATGATAATTTTTTGTGTTTCATAAATTTTCTTTTATGCATATTTGTTAAATTTTCTTGATTTGATCCTTGTAACCGATGCAGAGTTGCATCACATGGAGATTGGGGTCGCATAGAAGGGTAAAAAACTCACGAATGACAACAACATATGTGGTGAGTTGTCTTAGGTTAAATTACAAAGTATCATTTTGTATGACTATTAATTCATTGAGGAAATAAATTTATAACATTGTTTATTCTTTGTGGAGTCTCTAGAGCATCGAAGCACAACTAGACATAGAACCTATCGAGGTGCTTCCTAGAGCAAGAGAATAAACATATATTTCTAGGATTCTCCTCACAAGAAAGATATATTTCGAGGATTCTTGTAATGAACCTCAAAAAATCACCATAAAAAATAAAATCAATATCTAATTCCATTTCGTTTAAGCTCAAAATTTAAGAGAAGGTAAGATTTATTTCTATCCATAAACTTATTATGAGAAGTTTGAAATACTTAAAGGCGCATGTCTTCATGGCAAGTAGCACCCCAAAAAAAGAAATCATGCTAAAAACCTATGTAACTCGTTTAAAACCTTCCTATGCAACAAATTCTGTACTTGTCACGCCCTGCACATAGTGACTTATAATGATTATCTATTATCTCTATCCTGTCTCTATCTCGAATGAATATTTTCCATCAATTCTACTAGTCTAGTCCTTACTGTATTAGAGTTGTTCATATAACCAATAAATCCTATCCTGTTCCTATAGTTTTTGTGAAAAATAGTGATCAAACGGGTTTCAACGACTTTCCAATGCCAAACACACAAAACAAAAGGGGCCATGCTATTTTCCAAAAACGTGAAGAAGCAAAAAAGGGACTGGAAGACCGTGGCCTCAGTACTTCGGGGTTTTGGGGTTCAGAATCCCGCGACTTCAAAAGCCAAAACATCAAAACGCAACAATTTTTGAATCGCGAAAAGGAAAGTGGGACCCGCACATCAGGGTTTCGGGGTTCTAAACCTCCTGAGTTCAAGTGCCTGAACATCAACATGTCCAAACCTATGAAATGTGAAAAGGAAAGGTGGGACCTGTACTTCGGGTTTTCGGGGCTCGAAACTTCGCGACTTTAGTTTCCATACATCAACATGTACAAACCTCCGAAAAGCGAAAAGGCAAGGTGGAACCCGTACTTCGGGGTCTTGGGATTTCGCGAGTACATAATCCAAACATTATCACACAACAACTCCTGAAATTACGAAAAGTGACCAACACTTTGGGATTTCAGAGTTCGGGGTTTCACGAGTACAGAAACCAACATCATCACACAACAACTCCCGAAATTGCGAAAAGTGAACAACACTTCAGGATTTCGGAGTTTGAGGTTTTGCGAGTACAAAAACCAACATCATCACACAACAACTCCCGAAATTGCAAAAAGTGACCAACAGTTCAGGGTTTCAGAGTTCGGGATTTCGTGAGTACAGAAACCAACATCATCACAAAACAACTCCCGAAATTGCAAAAAGTGACCAGCACTTCGGGATTTCAGAGTTCAGAATTTCACGAGTACAAAAGCCAACATCAACACACAACAACTCCCAAAATTGTGAAAAGTGATCAGCACTTCGGGATTTCAGAGTTCGGAATTTCACGAGTACAAGCGCCCAAGTCACAACATGTTCAATCTCCGAAATGTGAAAAAGTGAAAAGAGTTCGACTAGTGCTTTGGGGTTTTGGGGTTCAGAACTTCGTGAGTTCAAGTGCCAAAACCTCACATGTAACAACCCTAAAACCGTGACAAGGAAAAGTTGGGTTAGAGATTACAAAATATTTCTGTTGAAAATCTAAAGCAAGAAATCAATCAAAAACGCAAAGGAAGAGAGTATTCTACCTCTACTGTAATTCTCACATTAATCTTCAAAATTCCATATCTTTTATCCTTTGCTGGTGTTCTTACTCCCATTCTATGAGACAATAGGTGTAGAAGGATTCAATGTCCATTTACCTATCAGAATTCCAAAAGTCCAACTTCTGCATTTTATATGCATATAATCTATAAAAGGGGCACAATAGGGTAACAGTTTCTGTAAAAGGTAACTCCTATTATATTCACTTAGAGCCTCTTTTAATCAATGCATTAAATGTCACCAGTACTAGATCTGGGCATCTAGGTAAATACATGAATAAGAATATCATTCCCTTGGAGTTTGGTAATTAGAATTGATGTTCTGAGGGATTTCTTGGGGTTTTAACTATAGAGAGGACCTACCCTGTTGACGTTAATCTCCTCCTTTCCTTACTTACTTATAGAAAATTAAATTATAGGTGCATCCATCTAGCATTTTATTCACAGGAGGAACAATTTTCTAGAGTTTGGATGTTTATTACGAACTTCGCGATGATAGACAGATTTTAACTACGAAAGGATTTCATCTTCCACAAAAAATAACTATACCTTAGCAGATAGATGTGAACATTCCCGTAGATGTATTACAACTATATAAATAAGGATTTCCTTCACATATATTCCTCACAACGAACAGAAAAAAGGGAAACATTACAGTTCCGTCTTAATCAAATACAATGCATCAGATATCAAATCATTCAAGACAGAGAATAGAAATGATTCCAGCTCAGATTTAATAGATACATGATATCAATCAAACACAACCATTCATAATAGATAGGAGTATATCAACATATCTGAATCCAATCCGTGGGAAGACAAAGGGAACAACCACGTTCCTCCCAACCATAGAACAGGGTAGCCAAAACTACTTGCTCGATTCACCCCCTAGCCTGACCATGAATCCATGAGGGAGAACTTGGAGACTCCTTATCATTATTCCATATCTTTCAGTAGCTATCTCCTTGCCTCACACTTGCTCGGAAGTTCTCATAACAGCAAGAGGACTCGCCATCCTTTCCCCGCATACTTGGCAGCGTCCTGCCTCCTCGCATATGCTATTTATCAATTTTTGCCTGGGTCTTTTTTCCTCCTTTGGGGATTTTCGTAGCTCTCTTAATCCCTGATTTTCAGGGGCTACCAGTGGCCAAATATCTGATTTTCCACTTCTCATATTCAGCCCAAAGGCAGTTCCAACATGTTCCCCACTCATGGAGTCATGGTCAACTGATTTTAACATGGCTGTTCCATTTGTCCTCCTGCATTTAATATATAAATATTCTGTTTTTATACAAGTGTCATAGTCAACTAGTTAGATGAGTTAGATCAAATCTTTGCTCAACAGTCATAATAATTAATTACAATTATTAAATTCGAAATTCGGAATTGGCATAAATGGAAAAAATTTTCTAGATTCGAATTTGCCAAAAACGGAAATAAATTTCCAACACATTTCAAAAATAAAAATATTTTATTTTTGGGGAATGTCACATCCTTTCGCCCTTCAATAAAACACTGTCCTCAGTGTTCGTTCCTTTCCTGGAACAGGATTGGATGAGATTTCTGCAAATCTCCCTCCAATTCCCTAGTGGCCTCCTTAGGACTAAAGTGCTTCCATTGCACCTTTACCTGAGCGACGACTCTGTTCCGAAGTGCTATTTCTCTCTGGTCCAGAATGCGTAGGGGTTCCACCTGGAACTCGCCTTCGGGTTCCACCTACACCAAGTTCCAATCTATCATATGAGTAGGGTCATGAATACACTTTTTCAACAAAGAAACATGAATTCTTATATTAGTTGGGAGTGCAAGTTGATATGCTACGGGTCCAATTCAAGCTAGTATCTCAAAGGGCCCACAAAACCTGGGTGCCATCTTGGCACGGTTCCCCAACTTCAATGAGATTTTTCGAGCTTTGACCTTCAAATAAACATGGTCTCCCACTTGAAATTCCAAGTGTCTTCTTTTCTGATCTGCATAGCTCTTCTATCTGTCCTGTTCTTCTTTCAAGTTCTGTTGTACCTTCCTTACCATGTTCTCCATTTCTTGGAGCATCTCTGGTCCAACCATGAGTCTATCAGCGAGGTTATCCAAACTAATTTGAGTTGTACACTGTCTATCGTACAGTGTTTCGAAAGGGCTCAAATTAGCTGAAGTTTGGTACCCATTGTTATATGCAAATTCTACCAAGTGTAGGTAGTCTTCCCACTTGTTCATCTTTTTTCTTACATACATGCAGAGCATATCCTCTATGATTTGGTTTGTCCTCTCGGTCTATCCATCCGTTTGTGGATGATAACTCGTACTGAAATTCAAATTAGTGTTTATCCCTCCAAACAACTTCTTCCAAAAAGTGGATGTGAATTTTACATCTCTATCTGAAATCACCATTTTAGGAATACCATGCAGTCTAAAAATTTCTTTCATGAATATTTCAGCAATATTAATAGCTTTAAAAGTAGACTTTACAGGAATAAAGTGTGCAGACTTACTGAGTTTATCGATTACAACCATGATTGAATCATTATTTTTTTGAGTTTTAGGAAAACCTGTTATAAAGTCCAGTGATATGGTTTCCCATTTCCATTCTGGTACTAGTAAAGGTTGTAATAGGCCGACTGGATGCTGGTGTTCGGCCTTAACCTGATGACAATCTTGGCACCTAGCCAAATACTCTGTTGTTTCACCCTTCATGTTAGGCCAGTAAAATAGTTTTCTGAGTGCTGTTATTGTTTTCCGGTAGCCTGGATGGACAGAATACGGTTTCTTATGCACTTCGTCCAAAACAGTTAATTTAAGCTCCACTGAATCTGGTACGTAAAGTATGTTTTTAAATCTTAATAGTCCCTTCTTGTCGATACTTATATCTTGTTTATCTGAGTTTGCGATACTATTTTGAAATTATGCCATCATCTTAGTGTAGTTTCCGTCGTTAACACCTGTCATTCTTACTCTTTGTTCCAGATCACTTTCTTCCTTGCTGATATTTATCTCAAATAACCCATGGATTCTGTGGCTTAAAGCATCTGCTACTTTATTTTCCTTACCCTTGATATGTCTGACCTCGAAGTTGAATTCGCTCAATAAGGCTAGCCACCTTTCTTTTCTTGCATTAAGTTCTGGTTGGTTAAACAAATATTTCACCCCACTATTATCCGTCAATAGTAAGAATTTTCTGCCCATTATATAGTGTTGCCACATTTTTAAGGCATGTATTATTGCTACCAATTCTAAGTCATGAGTGACATAGTTTCGCTCGAGTTCTTTTAATTTTTGGGACTCATAAAAAATCACGTGCCCTTCCTAAGTTAGAACACCACCTAGTCCCTCTTTACTTGCATCAACGCATACTGTGAAGTCTTTATCTGGGTCTGCTACCTTCAAAATGGGCACTAATGTCAATAACTCTTTTAACTTGTTAAAACTGTCTTGACACTTTTGCGACTAGTTAAACTTGGTCCCTTTCTTTTGTAATGACGTGATAGGGTAGGCTATCTTGGAGAACCCTTCTATAAATCTGCGATAATATCCGGTGATTCCCATGAATGACCGGATATCTGCCACATCCTTAGGTACTGGCCATTCCATAATGGCTTTTATCTTTTCCAGGTCTACGACAATACCTTCCGAGGAAATGACATGTCCTAAATATTGTATTTCCTTTTGATAAAAGTCACATTTGTTGAATTTTGCGTAAAGTTTGTGTTTCCTTAGTGTTTGCAGAACTATTCTTAGGTGTTCATCATGTTTCTCCTTCATTTTAGAATAGACCAGAATATCGTCAATAAATACTACTACGAACTTGTCTAAGTACTGGATGAAAATGTTGTTCATCAAGCACATAAATGTGGATGGTGCATTAGTGAGTCTGAAAGGTATGACTACAAACTCGTAGTGTCTGTATCTTGTATGGAAATTTGTTTTTTTTATGTCCCGGTCCTTTATCCTAACTTGATAATAACCGGATCGTAAATCCAATTTTGAGAAGATCTTGGCCCCACCAACTTGATCAAACAGATGATTTATCCTGGGTAAGGGATATTTGTTCTTAATGGTTACTTTGTTCAGTTGTCTATAATCGATACATAGTCTTAGAGTATCATCTTTCTTTTTCAGAAAGAGGATTGGTGCTCCCCATGGCGAGACACTTGGTCTGATATACTCTTTGTCCAACAATTCCTATAATTGTATTGTAAATTCTATTAGTTCTGGTAGACTCATTCGGTAGGGTGCTTTTATGAGAGGGGTTGATTCGGGTAGTAAGTCTATGGAGAAATCTATTTCTCTCCTAGGAGGCAATTATGGTATCTCATCAACAAACATGTCTCTGAATTCATGTAGGACAACAAAGTCTTCTAACTTGGAATTATCTTCTTTTTCTAATAGTTTCGTCACTTGGATGGCTTAAACTTGACATCCCTTTCTAATACATTTCTTGAATTGCATCGCTGAAACTTGTCTGACTGACACAGGTTTTGGTATGCCTTGGGTTGTTCTAACAGTGCCAAAATTATCTTTGTAGCTAAGTATCTTTGTATAACAGTCTAGTACTGCTTTGTGTTGTTCCAACCAATCCATCCCGATAATCATATCATAAGATCCTAGTGGTAGGATGTTCAGATTGGTCCTCATCGTTTGACCATCTAAGCTGAACTCAAGATATGAAATAAAGTTAACTACTTTTGTTTTAGCACCTGTTGCTTTTTGCACAAGACAAGATTTTTCATGCTTTTGTTTCTTAAGTTTATTCAACTCTACTACATCGGGAGTAATATAACTTAACGTAGCTCCAAGGTCAATTAAAACAGAAATTCAAGTGTCATGGATTTTACCTTTGATCTCTACCACCAAGGACTAGTGGTCATCTTGTCAACCATCTATGGTTGCGTTTATTCGATGCAGACTTCTGCCCATGTCTCCCGATGTCGAGGCTTCCTGCACATTGTGGACATCAGTGTTGTTTGCTACAATTAAACGTGGACAGTTCCTCCTTAGATTAGGCTCTCCACACTCCCAACACTTTAATGGCTCGCGCGAGTTGTCCCCATACTTTTTCATTCCCAGGTTTACCGGTTTACCGCTACCTTGCGTATTCAGATGATTGGAGTGAAAATCCTTCCTTGGGAAACTTTTTACTGCATTTCGGTAAGGAGCTGGCTGGTATCCCTTCTTCCACTGGTGCATTCCATATTTTTTCTTATCCTTCCAGGTCTTGGGAAACTCTACCCACTTTTTATACTAGTCATAGCACATTCGTGCCTTCCTGAGTGCCTCACTCAAGGATTTGGGGCTTTCAAACTCAATTCGGTCCCGGTAAGCCTGTGGTAAACAACTTAAGAATCGCTGGATTTTTACCTTGTCCTCCCGGATGTATGGTACAAACCTTAATAGTTCCAGAAATTTATTTATAAGGTCCTCCATTGTCATTTGTCCGAGTCATAATTCGTAAAATTATTTCATCTTCCTTTCATAATAGCTTTTAGAAAGGTATTGTTTCTTGAAATAATTCTTAAAGTCGGACCATTCTGACTGTTTCTCCTTTAGGCCCTTGGCCAATTTCAGGTACTACCACCAAATGCTGGCCTTCCCCTTCAGATTGTAGATGGCCATTTTGACCTTCATGTTGCTGGAATAGTTCTATATTTAGAAGTATTTTTTGATGTCGAACAACCATGCATCGACTGCTTCTCTTGTCTTGGGTTCTCCATCAAAAGTAGCTGGTTTAATCTTTTTAAATTCCCCTTCAAGGTGGTCTGTTTGTTTTCTTTTTTTGTCTGGTATGGTTTTGTCTTCAGCTGAAGGTCTCCCTTCAGACGAATTGTCTCCTTTTTCTATTTTCACGCCAGAATTCTTGGAGGCCCTTTTGCTGACCTCTTCCTCAGGGTTATCTTCTTTTGGGATTTTCTTGGTTATTATACTACGCAACATGAATTCATTTATCTCTTACTATTCCTACTGTGCCTTCTTCAATTTTTCATTATGGGCCTTAAAAACCTGTAGTTCAACAATAAGGTTCCTCATTGTTTCCAACACCTCCGTGGGTGAGCTTCCATAACTGTTCTGTCTTGGATCTCCAAGAGTTCCTTGCTGTGGATTCTCTTCCATCCTGATTTCTGCACCTTCTTGAGCTGCCATTTTCAACACAAAAACATAAAAGGCTTTCTGTCTATAACCACAAGATTTATTAGTTTTTTCATAAATCAAAATATATACTAAG